>JBDJHY010290809.1:0-10071 GCA_039654485.1 Withania somnifera | reverse complement strand
GGGATTTTGATGCTTCTAGTAGCTCCAAAATTATGATTTTGGCTATGTGAGGTGTTGGTATAATTTTTGGACTTGTCGTTGCATTTTCGAGGTATTGATGGGAAATGCACTTTTGGCTCCTTTTGATTTGAGGGGTCATTTTGAGTAAACGACCTCGGATCAATTTTTTTGAGTCCAAAATGTCATTTCCATGCTATTTGTATATTTGGATTATCAAAAATCGCACTCCATTTGATCCCCAAACCCCTGATGGAAATTCTAAATTATGCAGCAGAACCTACATCTGGTGTAGGTAAAAATACTCTTTCCGATTGTGCCCCTAGCTACACGATCACGATTCATAAAATTTGCATGCTTCATGATTGCGGGCCTGGCTCACACGATCACGAAGGCTAGAAAGTCAATGCCTAGGGTGTGAGTTCTCTATGATGTGGGGAACATTTTTATTCCTTTTATGTAGATTTTTAGGAAAGTGGGCCCTAGGCCTGTTTTTGACCCCGACTATTTTCATAGCTATATAGGCATTGTTTTATCCATTTTGACTTGTAGATTATTATTTTACTAGACGTGATCATTCGAGCTCATTTGCATATTTTTGGAGTTTTGGAGCAGTTTGGGCATCTTCTACTCATATTCGCGAGCATGTCTTCGGAGTATAGGTAGGCTACAACTTATGATACTAGAATTGGATTATATGGGTAATAATATTACCTATTAGAATCCTTGTATTGAGATTTTAGGTTTGTACCCTTAACGTTGTCTGCCTCTTTAGATCGGTTCTTTATTGCTAATTGGTATTGTATTTTGATCATAGATTATCCTGTGTCCTTGAGTGGTCTTCACTAACTCTGGAACATAGATGGTGGGACTATTAGGAATGTCCATAAGTCCTGAACATCGATTTGGCTAGTTATACTTGTTGTAGTAATTCTGATCTCGTGCAGGATCGACAGGATATTTTACGATCCTTGATTGTGATTGTGCTTATATAATTCATGCATGTCATCATCATGTTACAGAGATTTTATGTATTGGTTTCCACTAATATGGAAAATATCCCAGTACTGATGATTTAGAACCTTGCATGGCCTTGTTGAGCCAGTTTTTGGATATTGATAGGCCTTAAGGGCATGCCTTCGTATTGATGACTTCTATTATTTTGAGATTTTTGATTGAGAATTGAGCATAGATATTTTGATATGATCATATATACTTTTATATTACCAACTAATCCTTATATGAAATTGGTTTTTAAGCAAACTCTTTACTAAAATAAACTATTTTATGTTGTTTCTAAATTATTTTAGGACCCGATTGTTGATCAAGCACCCGGTACTCCTATTTTCTGGATAAAACCTGGCTCCGGGTACATGACCTTGCTTGCAGTTATAGCTTTAGCCTGATGTCAGACACTGAGTATCAGCCATTACCTAATATAGTCCTAATGATTCCCAGGAATAGATTAAGAGTTTTTTATCGATCACCTAGTTATAGCTGGGCATATACATGTGAGAACCGATATAGATGAGCTTTGTTTCCATCTAGTAAAAGCTTTTGTTACAATGGTACTAGTATGTAGGGTGATTTCTCACTGTGGAACATATCATCTCGGGCCAAGTCCGTATGTGATTAGGGAGGGGTATATGATGGAGTAGTACATATATAGGAATAATTCCTTCCTATCGTGCCTATGGACTTTTGGGGGAGGAGTGTACACATTTACTTTAGTATGTTTCATGTGTATGTTACTTCCCATACTTGTCTTCTTGTATTGTACCTTCTGATAGAATGGGATGCCAGTGATTGAGCGTGAATACTTGTATTTATTTATTTATTATTTTTTGCCTTTTATTTATGACTATTAGTATGTAGTACTTAGAATTTACCTTGATTAGTAGATGCAGTTCTTGTGTGGGTTTTATTTAATTATGCCTCCACCCTTCATCCTTTATTGAGGTTACCGGTACACCGCCCTTACTTATTCCCTTACTTGATTATTTGTTGTAAGAAATCAGGTAGCATTTATTCTTTATCTGAGTTCTTTCATTGCTGTGATTAACTAACCCCATTATTTGTTAGTTTTTGTCTCTATTTATCCGTAGCTAGCACTACTTGTATTCGTTGACCGTGACTTATTTCTTCATTATCCTCTATTTACTTCTCTTATTTCTTGTATGCACTCGATCAACCTATGATGCCTACCATTTTGGTACTCATACTACAACTATGCCTTTTTTGGCACAGATTTGAGTATGAGTGTTCACCCCTGATTCATGATAGTTCCAATTATCTTGATCTGATGTAAATGATGGCTTCTGCCATTCGAAGCTTGCCTCTACCTCTTATTATCTTTCATTTATGTCATTTGTACTATTGTATTGATATATTACATCTTCTTTTAGACTCTCTATTTATGTTCTTCGAGGATCATGTACTGATTTATCAATTTTGGGGATTTATTTATTGTATTAGATTTCCGTGTATTTTACCCTTATTTATACTATTATCACTCATTTTTATTTATTACTTTTGATTTCTGTATTTTTTGGGTTAATATCCTATGGTGGGATGTAAGTGCCTTCATGATCTGAGCAATCAGGTGGATACAAATTGGTATTGAAGATCTAGGGTCATTTGTATCCAATGTACATAGGCCAATATCTAGTACGGGTCGGGTACGATAACATCCTTATCCTATCTTTGAGAGGCTATAGTGACATCTTTTGGAAATTCATATCTTTTTCACTTACAAATTAAGCGTACATCGTAGTTGGTCTCTTGAAAACTCTTTCTTATTTTCTCTTCCATAGATGACATGCCCACGATCTTTGGCAGCAGTAGGAGATGGGTGGCCTGCCACACTGTTAGCTAAAGCTTCTTTAGGGGTCATGCTATATGTTGATTTCGAGGTCAAGGACATGCTAGTGTTTCAGCATCCATCATAACTTTTGTTACTATTAAATGTTTTGCGGTTCATTTCGAGCCTATTTTGGTTCAACAACTCCCTAGTGTCCAGATATCATCCTATATAAAACCTGAGTCAGCACCAACAAAGTTTTTAGAGTGTTGAGATCAATGAGTGGTGTACCATAAGCAGGGCTATTAATTAGATTTGGAGTACTTCTCAGGAAAGGAGTGAGTTTTGGGGTTTGCAAAATGATTCTTTGTCTGTTGATTAGTACAAGGCTAGATTCCATGAGTTGGTTGGGAGTAGTTCTATATTTTTTTTCTTTATGAGTATGAGAGGGGCCAGAAATTTTTTAGGGGATTGATATTGCCACTTCTTCTAGTACTTGAGCCCTTGGTAGCCGTGGGTGTTCTTTTACATAGGTTGTTGGAAACTCGAGGTTTATGGAGGGGCTATGATGAGAGGCATATGGAGTCGATTATCAAGGCCCCCAACCTATGGTTCATTCTGGTGATAGTGTGTTAGGATATCGAGGTCAGCTCATTGAGCCAGTTCAAATAGTTCTACCAACTTTAAATGGGTTTCACATGGTTTGGGTGGAGAAAGTTCGGGTTAGGCTCTAGGTAGTACTTCAATGAGAATAATGGGTTTTGGCTGCTATGTAGGTTTATCTAGCTCATCTCATTGGTTCAAACCATATGGTCCATGTTATGTGTATGGAGTTATGGGTCACTTTGCTACAAATTGGATACAAAAGAGGTCAGATCAGTCTTTAGTCCAGCTGATTCTGAGTTCTCTTGGGGGCATCAGGCTAGAGTGTTCATTCTGGTGCTATGAGCTATCGTCGTTAGTGTTGGAGGTTAGTTTTATGCTTAACATTTGGTTCCCCTGATCATTATTATATGGACTTCCCTCAAGGTTGTTTTTGTTATGAGTGTGAGACTCCTAGTTATTTTGCTATAGACTGCCCCCATCGTAGAGTAAACCAGTCAGCATCCCATCTAGGTCAGAGTCATTTTAGCGCCTCAGTAGGTGTAACCTAAGGTTTGAATTTTAGGTCATTTTTTACTAGCCTTGGCTTTATTTAGCTTATGTATCAATTTGTTGTGTCTGTACATTATGTGCCCTTACTTAGATTCTATGCTTATGTGCTCCTCCATTTTAGGTCATTATTATTTTTCTCTATGATGAAAGTTGTTTTTGATATGTTATTGATGATGTTATTTATTTCTACCGTAGTACTTGAGTTCTTAGTAGTGGATCATGTTGTTAGATCTTGTTGGGTAGCTGTTGACGAGTTTGATTTATTGGCAATGACATTCTTGATAGATGGGTCAATCATAAATATTTTGGGTATAGTCGGGCTACCTCCATTTTTGCACATTCCTAAATTGTTGTGTTAGGTATGTGGTTTGAGTTTTTCCTAGTATGTTTTGGTTGAATGGTGTTATTCTTTAGCCATCCACCATTTAGGGAATTATCTAGTCTTTTTTAGCTGGGATAGTAGCTCTGAAGAGATTATTGGGCTCGATTAGCTTTTCCTTGGGATGTTACCTTTGATGCTTCTCCCTATGTCTAGTTTTAGTGTCGTTGAGTTGTAGTGGTGTTTTCCTAATATCCATTCTTGAGAAAGAACTTAATTTTTGGGTTATTGAGATTGATTTGGGAATTTGGGCCTATATTCATTCCCTCTTGTTATCTGGGTTTATTAGGTTGAAAGGATCCGGAGGTTAATCTCAAAATTTTCTATGTGATTTTTGAGACTTGGGTAGATCTTCTCTTATATTCTAGCCCATAGTTGAATCTTTAGTAATGGATCGGGGAGTTGATCCAGTGGATTTGAGTCATTCATCGTATGGTTGGCAATGATTAGGTTGTCAGTTAGGGTTAGCTTCTTTGATTTTACTTGAGTGTGGATTGATATATCCAGTTGTGAGTAATATTTTAATATTGAGAGGATACATTCTACCTTTCTTATTTTAGTTTATTGGAGTAGCATAAAGGAAATATGGTTAGTATTTCAAGGTGTGGTGTATTGTGGTTTAGTTGGGATTGCTTTTTCATTTAAGGTTCATGAGTTGGCATACTTGATATTCTAGTTTTTTTCATAGTCAGGGTATTTTTTTACCTGCGTGGTATTTTTCTTGTGTTCTTCTAACAAGTGTGCTTTAACTCATAGATTAGATAACAATTGGGTAATTCTGTTAAGGATCCAGATTGTGTTCTGTTGTTTCTTCAATTCAGGTACTGACTCACCAAGGTGGTAATTGGTATTTGTGGAACATTTTATTTAAGGTAGCTAAGAGCGGGTTGATGTCAGCATCTCTTTGGTTTTGGGTTTCTTTTGTGTTTTGATGTTCCATCCTTCATATTCTGGTTGGATCGGTCTTTGTGTTTGGATCCATGGTGGATATAGGTTAGGATAGAGGCTTAGCCATCTTTCTTAGAACCCTGTCCACGAACCCATTAATTATTTGGTTGCATCAGATGTACGCTTCCTACCGCGAGTGGATTTTTGGCTTCATAAGTGATTATGACTCCTTTTCAAGCCTATTGTACAACTAATGAGAAATTCTCATGGGTTGTAATTCGACTCGAATAAGGAGCCCTAAACTTAAGTATGGAAGACGATTGTTATTTTACCTATCCCATCCATGTGAGGATTTTTCTTTAATTTACATTGGAGTTCATGAAAATTTTCCTATCGACATTGAGTTGTTTTAGTCCATGTAGTAGGTTCACTATTGGTTTTTTGAGGATGTGTTGTTTGGGTTGTTAATTGATTAAATGATTGGGTGATTGATTTAGTGGTTATTTTACTAGTTTAGTTATTATTTATTTCTATCGATTCATTTTTTTATATTGGGTGAGTGGTGCAGATTACCTTCATATGTTGGGTTCAATGCATGTGATGTTGCTGGTTATTTTATTAGACCTTGGGTATGTAGTCGTTTTTCAACTATGAGGTTTTGCTACAAATTAAGGTTGAGTTTTTCAGTTGGTGACAAAATTATTCTCTTGCCATACTTGTTTTGGGAGATGATGGTTATTGGAGTATTTGGGGTTTCAACAATCCAAATAGGTTATGTAAGCCTTTATGGGTTTTCCTATCGAATTTTCGTATTGGGTGGAGTTGGGACTGCTAGCTATGAGTTGGTTGGAGATTTCAAATTTTGTTTTCTAGTTGGTATGATAAGTGATTTGGTTCCAAGTTTTGGACTCTTGTTGGACCTTTATCTTGTGTTTTCTTTAGTTTGTATTGTGGGTTGGTTTTGATATGTGTGGGGTATTTAGGGAGGATTGTTTAGTCTCGATAATTGTTTTATATTTTGGTGGGATTCGGTGACCATTACAGTTTGGTGATTTTGAGAAGGGGTTATTTTTGAGCTTCTGGCAGTTATGGTTCTATAGGGGTGTTTCTGGTTGACTTTGAAGTCTTTTGATGGCCGAGCAGGTCTTTTATGGTTAGTTTTCCCTATCTTAGAGTTTGATGAAATTCTCTCCCCTGTTCTTTGAACTTTTCAGGATGAAAGTCTTTTTAGTAGTGGAAGTTGTAATGACCCTTTCGGTTATTCCTGTGTTTTTTGAATTTCCTTGCATATAGAGCTTTCTTGTAGTGGATGATGGAACGACTATTCAGTTCCTCGGTCATTCATTTGGGTCTTATGTTTGTTTCCATGTTATAAAGCTTTAGCTTTTGATATCATTGAATCTAGTCAATATTCCTTGAAAATGAACTCAAAATCAAATTTCAACAGTTTCGTCATATCCGAAATGTGGATTTTGGTCTAGGCGGTCCCTTGGCTAATGTACAAAAGCCTTTAATGCGGCATTATCTTGTTTTTTGTGTTTTATAAGCTTTTAAGTTCATAAATGGAGCTTGAGTAGTCATCTTGTGATCGAAGCATCAGATTGGAAATCTGATTGTGACATCATCTCCATAATTTCAAGTTTGGCTTGGGTGAAGTGTTCGTTGGGGTCTCAGGGTAACCATGCTCATTTTGAGTACTCGTTTGGAACTTATATAACTTATACCAGGGGTTGACTTTAGTCTACATTTCATTGAAATGATCTCGGATCAAAGTTTCTCTGAGCTATTGTGTCTGTAATATCATTTTTATGCTATTGACATATTTGGTTTGTCTTCATCGGATTTGGAATTCATTCTGAGACATGTTTCAGAGTTGGTTTTCAGCTGAAAATTATTGGTTGCTTGGGTTGCATGTCGCACTGTGACCTTCTGTCCGCAAGAGCGACGTCGCACCTATGACTCACTTTGCACCAATGAAGATTCATCCACACCTGTAATGGTTGCACATGTGACCATTCTCCTATACCTACAACTTCGCACCCGCAAAGCCTTCTTTCGTAGGTGCAATGTCCCTGATTATATATACCCCTTCAAATCCAAATTTTTAGTTTTTTTTCTTCTCTTTTCCATTTACATTCATTCTAAATCCTTCATTAAAATTCATGGGTCTTTGCATAAGTGATCATAGGCAGTTTTACCTGCCGAAAGCCACATAACTAATAGTAATTGACTTTGTTTCGAGAATAATTGTATAATATATGATGGTTTTGTAGTGAATATGTGGAAATACTTCTAACCAATGTGATTAGCATCTTTTTCAGGAGATTATGAGAATATGGAAGAAAACAAGTGAAGAAAAGGCAAGTCAAGAAGTAAAGAAGAATTTCCAGAAAAAATGTACTGATCACGATAGGGATCACGTCGTGATCCTTATCATGATCCATCTTAACTAGCAGCGGTTGGGCTTGTTTTATTGGGATTTTCGTTCATGTATGAATTGTTGGAATAGTGAAGTCTGAGTAGCCTAACACTTGTCTATTTCAATATTGACAAAGTGAAATAGTAGTAACTTTGATATCTTGGGGTTGGCATGATTATATTGTGAATATGAGGTGTGAGAAGGACATGGACATAGTTTTTGACCTTGTATGAATATGAATTTTTGTCAAAAAAGTTTCCATTGATTTGATTAGTGAGTAGACGAAGGTATGGGCAAACCGTCTTCCTGGAGATGAATGTCCTATACCATCATCCGATTAAAAATAAACTATTTTAAAGTTCATTGATTTAGGTGAAATGGAAGAAACATTTGTTGAGTCGTCCGACCTAAGACGGATCATCCAATAATTTGTATGCCATATGGGTGATGGAGTGGATGAACCATCAAACCTTTGAAGGTTTTTCCAAACTCATCGTCTATTTAATCCTAGACATGATAAAAGACAGACTAGAGGGTAGACGAACTTTCTCCCTTTAAACCAAACATCCCACCCTTCCATTTATAACTATTCATTATGCTTACACTAATATTTTATTTCTAAGACTTATGTACCAGGGATTAATGGCACCAAAAATTACCCAATATCGTGGAGCATAGAATGGAGTGGTACATATCGAGGACTCTATGATGAAGATGATATCCCAGAACAACATGTTACCAGACTAAAAATACAATAAGCCCAGTCTCCTATTGAGACTTCTCGGCTTATACTAGTTACCAGTTACCAGTTACCAGTTCCTCATCTGATAAGGAATTTGATGACGATTCAAGAGACTCATCAAGGAATGAGGGCAGAAGTAGCAACAGCAGTGCAGAAAATCTAAATCCTACATCTTCTATAGCACCAGATGCACAACTGCAAGGTGATATATATCAGGTTATCAAGAGAAAAAATCGTGAGTTCTAGGATAATTCTCGGTGGGTTGTGCCATGTTCAAACAAGATCTTTACAGAGGGACTAACCACCAATGCTAAGGAGAAATTTAAATGGAGCATCACCGAGGAAGTCTGGATTGTGATGAAATATTTTTGGACTATCTATAAATTGAACGGGTATTTTTATTGTATAAACTGATCTAGATAAACAAATCCCCTAGCCAATACTATCCTATGTTAGTTCATGAATTCAATGTAAACTACCAGGCTCACAATTGCAAACAGCTGGCAACTATAAAAAACCATTTGAGATAACCGTGTTGAGCTCTGTTATGTTTTGGAGAGTGGAAGTTGATATCTCTGAGTGAATAATCAACAGGATGTTGTTTGTCTCTGACTATGTTTCTCTATAAAGCCACACTAATTATGTATATATATTTACTAATAGGAAGACTCAGCGTAAGTGTTTCACTCAGATATTGAAAGATGCAGATCTTGTGTTGTTAAATAACCCATGCTTGCCTATTCAGATTGGTTCACTTAGTTTCATTGCAAAGTTTTAGTACGATGTGTCTATGATATGGATACATCCAACAAGAGCTGACAAGTTAACTGATGAGGATGCTATTTTAGTTGCACATCTTGTTTTAGAGTATAAGATCAACTTTGGAAAACTAATTGCCAAAGAGATCCAGATGCGTACTATGTGCAAAGATACTGCTTATCCACACCCCTTCTTAATTACTGAATTATGTTAGTAGGAAAATGTTTTATTTTTATTATGGATAAATGTGGGCCTTGATGACCTAAATACATATGACATCAAAAGGTCTAAGGATCTTTTGAAGGAAGAGATAAAAAAGCAACAGAGTGGAGCTACTTACACTTCTCACAAATGTTCAGTGGGCTCGGTGGGCACAGATACAATCGAAGCAATTGATATTCCCTCTGTGAACTGGGAAGCAGTGATCCAAGGGCACAGGTCCTACCCTCGAGCCATCCATTTGAACGTCCTCCCCTTCTCTTTTCGACTTCACCTCATTAGACTTTGCAAAATTAGCTAAGCGGGTGAAGAGAAATGAGAGGTAGTTGGAAGTGTTGTTTGTTGAGGTTGAGCAGTTAATGGACCAAAAAATAAAAACTGCTCTTGAGTCGTATGATACTATGAATGATATGATAGACAATGTGGAAGAGAGAATGAAGTATCTCCTACTTATGAGCCTATTTGAATGTGCTAGGTTCCAGTTAAAGCTAGAACAATTGAGAGAGGACGTCACTTTATTACCATAGGGTGTTGCATCTAAATGCACACACAAGTGTACGTGGTCGAACGAGTAACATAGTGGCTCTTTTAAGCCAGATTGTCGAACCCTCAAGGACTTATATTTAATTAATTAATTTGACAAAGCTAAGTAGTGATTTAGGTCCAAGTATCAATTACAAATTTATAAGAGTATATTAAATTAGGTATAACTA
>JBDJHY010290769.1:0-10072 GCA_039654485.1 Withania somnifera | reverse complement strand
GTTCTTTAGTAGAGAGTTCAAGTGCAACCATCTTATGTCAAATTTCAACCTAAAAAAGGCTTCAATCAGGTATGTTGATTAATCAAAAAGGGTTACCTTCCACCCTTGTGCCTAAATCCCTAGTTTTGGGTTGAGCTTTTGAGTAGAATGTTCTAAGGACATCTTGATTGTCCTATATGATTAGATTTCCCTGCCCTTACATAATCCTTAATGATTGTTATCTAATTTAAACAAAGTTCGCATATTAGCTACTGAAGTTGCATGTCCCTTCTTGAGTTGTAGAGTCATGTTCATGGAATTGTAATAGAAACTTGAAGCATAGTCAGAATGCATAAAAATGAAATTTTCAAGGTTAAATTCTAATTTCTAGTTAGGGTTAACTTGTCATGATTTTACATGACTTTTATAAGATTTTAATCGTATTTTCAAAGACTGTCAAAATGTATTAATGTTTTGGTTTTTGCAAATAAATGAGCCTAGTTGAGAGTCAAAAGTTATTTAAAGATGTTTTAATACATGAATTATAAGTTGAGATAAAATGAGAATGATTTTATGATATAATGTATAGATGTCTATAAGATAAAAAGTTGCCCGAAAAGACTAATTTATAGTGTTGCCTGATGTGGCTAAAATTGAGAGTTTTGGCTAGTTGGTTCCTAAAACTATGTTCCACTAGTCATGAGAGTAGTAGTAAAATTTGTCAATTTTGGGAGTAGTACTAGCATCGAGAAGATTTGGGCATAAAACCCCTATCCCATAACTTATGTTTCAAGCATAGGAAAGAGTGTTATAGCTCAATGAATGCTTATTTTGAGTGGCTTAGTTGATCCAATAGGAGTTTTGAGTGTCCCTAAACCTTGGAAAGGTTTAGAGATCCCACCTAACATAGGGTTACATGTTGGACTTCATAACTATTGCAAAAAATATGTCGGTTATAAAACCTTCCATTGTAGTGCATGTGTCAGTTTGTAGCAACAAGATTTTTGAGAAGGTTTTAACTAAGTGTATATTACCTTGTTAAAACTAATAAATTATTATATATTTTAATGAATTTTACTTATACTCCTGAAAAGGTGATGCTTTATAGTATAAACTGTCTATCTTGCATATTATTTCTTACTGATGTTGAGAGTAGAGTCATACCTATTAATGTATTGCATAGCCTATTCCATGTGTTAATGTTGTTGAGATTATTGATAATATCCTATTTATATTATCTTCCTACATATTTCATACATTTAATGCAGTGATGCATATTCTGTGTCAATATTCTTTTACCATGTAGATCCGACTAGCAATATACACTCTCTTGGTTGACCAGGTTGTAGCTTTAGATCAGAAGTAGATGTTGGTGAATCCTCATGATATGAGGACTAGTTTCTTCAGTTTTTATCTATTCTTAGTAGAGCTTAGAATTAGTTTATTTTTGTTAAAATCTATCTAGGGCCAGTCCTAGTAGCTTAGTTATTCAGCTATATATTGGTTTCAAAGAGTAATGTAGTAGACTTGAGGTATCAGTTTTTAGTATTTTATTTATTATTAATATCCTTGATTCATGTGTGATAGACCCTTTAGTTTTTTTTTATACGTTTCTTTTGCTAAGTGTATTATATGAGAGATGTATATGATATTCAATGGTACTTTTAGGTCATTTGGTGGCTACGGATTCCTTGTCGCACCCCGAGGGTGAGCTCGGGGCATGACATATAGTCACATGATGTATTTGGATAAGAAACCTTAACATAGCCTTAGTATCTTAGACATCTGACCTGAGTTCATGACGTATAAATTATATAGATTTGGACATAAGTCAAACTCTATCTAGAGCTATATGATATGAAATATGGGTACGTTGGGCATGAAGTAAGAATAGGACTGTTATGCGTTAAGAGATACGATTGATAGCTTTTAATCATAGTAATATATCTCAATTACGCTCCTCCTTATAAATACTACATTTCATTAGATGTAACTTATAACCCTCACAAGGGTACATGTGATTACTCCTTCCAAAGTCCGAGTTTAATTTCATGTTCTTTGTTATGTTCATGCCTAACTCGGAGTCATAATAATCCACCAGTTCAAAATGCAGTCACCTCTATATTATCAATACAATATTTAAGCCTAATACGACAATCACTTCATAGACTTCTAGGAAACCAACTCATCTAAGAAAAATCTCTATTGCTCATGTCTAGGCCTAAGAAACTACACTGAAAGCTTGAGACCTAGACATGGAGATGAACTTTAGGCTTCGAATTAAAGAGAGATAACTTTTTCTGACTTGAGAGTTGGGGTTTTGAAGAAGAGAGGAACGATATAGATGCTCTCTTAAGTGACTTATCTATAAAAAAGGGTTTTAAAAGTTAAAGAATGAGTATTCAATAGTCCCAGGACAAAAATACCCGTAATTTGAGGAAGTTAAAAAATTCTTGCATTTTTGTCTTGGCGCTATGAAGGCCTGGTAGCACTGACGCTTAGTTGTAAACTAATTTTTTAGAAGAAAAATTTTTTTGGGTTAATGGATCCTCTTAGCATATCACTAAGTTGGACGTACTTCTGGATTCTTAACGGTAGCTTTAGTGACTCCATACGTGATTTTCTCCCCTCTTTCGCTCGTACTTTGGTTATGTAAATGTAAATTAAATTCTAGGTGACTATGGAGCTTATATTATGACTTTAGAACTATAATTCATGCATGGAATGATTCAAAATCTCAAAGGTTTTACACGTAGGGGATGACTTAATTGTATCTTAATACACGGGTGCTACATCTATCTAGAAGTCATGTCTATTATATAGTACAAAAAGTAAGGTGTGTGCCACGCAAAACCTTTTTTAATCTGGTGCCTTGAAGTAAAAGTGGTATATGTACCACTACGAACTAATTTAGATAGGTAATACTATCCTAGAAAATAAGGTTAGTAATTGAAAACATGACACAAGTTTGAGGACTCCCCTATATACCGTATAACTATATTTTTTTAATTGAAATGGTACTAATCAAGGAACATATTCAAATGTGTTTGTCAGAATTTTCATACTTAAGATGGCAAAAATGCACTGCTGGTGAAGAATTTTGGGTATGCACCTTTCATGTTTAAAAACAAATGATCTGTAAAATATATTTACACTGAAGGTGCTCTACTATGTATTAACCTTTAGTGAATATTTTAAATTTTTGAGAATGACATATTTTCTTAAAAGAAAATTTAATGTATATTTAAAAATTCGTAGAATCTAAAAATGTATATTTTCTACACTAATGTGATGATTGAAGGTAGCTTTTCAGGACCCTAAAGGATCATGCATGCTAAGACACCATTATCCAAATTATAAATACGTCCTTACTTTAGAGAGCCTTGTCCTTTCAACATCTTCATTCCATCCCCACTTTCTCTGAATGTGTCATGTTCCCCTTGATTCACCATTATATTCAAGAACTGTCACGACTCAGAAATTGAGTTATGATGATGTCTACGTCTCATCTTAGACAATCCTAATCGTGGTCCGAAGCGAGTAGCAGTGTGCTAGTAACAAAAACCCAAAAAAAACTAATAGAAAGAGATGAAGAGAAGAAATATCAACACAAAATACACGAGAGAAAATACATGATGACGAAACTCTCAAAACCCGGTGTCATGGTTATATAAAGCATCTATATACATGAAGTACAGAGTTCAACCCTCAAGGGAAAAAACTATAAAAAATAGCAATAAGAAAACCCAGTTAGGATAACTCTAGCACGGGAAGGAAAATCGGCAGCAAGAATGCCAACTACTAACTGAATCTCCAGGAGTCGCTCCAACTAGTGTGCCTGATCACGTCCATTTGAAAAACTTATGCCAGAACGTACATCAGGAAAAGATGTAGAAGTGTAGCATAAGTAAAAAGAAATGGGTACCTTGTAGGCATCAAAGACCAATGGCCATCAGTAAGCATAAGTAAAGAAATGAAGATTAAAGTGAGTAGCATAGCGGTACAATAATGAACAACTCAGAAGAAGTTGCTACCATAATATCTAATAGGTGTGATGAAATGGGTTAGTCATCAGCGTATACAATATCAGCTAATAGGTATATACGGTCCACTAACAGGGCGGGACCTAACATACAGAGAGATCTGGATCACAAGAAAATCATAACTATAGGTAACACATACCTGGAACTACAATGTAACTAGCATAAGTACGAACCTACAAATATAGGAACAACGTTAGTAATGTAGCTACTAAAAGTAATATTAATGGTAGTAAGTAACGCAATCAACCGCACCGGAGAGTAGAATTCCGTCCTACCTAGTATTTATCACACAAGCCTAACTCAACCCAACTGAACCTCCCTCGTAAGCCCTAGGGAGTACAAGTCAATGCTAGAAGATGTAATGCAAAGGGGGAGGGGGTACTAGAACTATAAAGACAATATCGACATGTTCCCTCTTTATGACAGCCCCGATTCAAGAGAGACTGTGTTAAAATTACAACTAATTATCAATGTGCGCCCCAAATCAAGAGGGATGAAGATAAGGTATGAATATTTATTGGTGTGCACCCTCTCTAGGATAGTCCCGAGTCAAGAGGGGATGTGGAAGCATAGATAATTATTAGCATGCTCCCTCTATGGGATAGTCCCGATTCAAGAGGGGCATGTGGAGGAATCGAACTGTATACCATGAATAAGAGAGTCGGAATGCTCTCTTTTTAGGATAGCCTCAAACTGAGAAGTACCCACAGAGGACTCGAACAGCATGCTTGAAATGAAACATTGACATGCTCCCTACCTAGGATGGTCCATAATCGAGAGGGAACCACAGAGGACTCAAACTATACACTACTACTCCCCTATTTATCCTTTCCCCGGTTTACGCATCATGCTCCAAGTATAGCTACCCGAGTCAGTAGGTCTTTTAAGGGACTCAAACCCTCATACAAAACCTCGTTACAAGCCCACATGTATTATAGTCATCAAGGAAAACGTGTCAACACTCGGGCTCAGTCCATACATCGTATCTTAGTGGGACAAAGTACTTCTATATATTTACAATTTATATCATAGAAAGATTCCACTATCATCACGTAGGCAATATCCCTAACTCATAGTAATAGCATGGGAATAGCCTCAGATGGTGGGGTAAAATAGAGTTATACTGCTCATAGAACAAACACAAATGATATAAGTACGTGAGACCCGCTTCCCATCAACTCCCTGTCAATATCTAATTACTCTTTTTAAA
Source organism: Withania somnifera (assembly GCA_039654485.1). Lineage (NCBI taxonomy): Eukaryota > Viridiplantae > Streptophyta > Magnoliopsida > Solanales > Solanaceae > Withania > Withania somnifera. The sequence continues at coordinate 4,840 of JBDJHY010290769.1, read as the reverse complement.
ATGTTTCTGTGCAAACCCCTTATAGAGAACTAGTCGATAGGGGAGACTACCCTAAGGCCGATGATTAGAATCTATAGGATCAAAGCCAATCCCTGGATAAAGGGTATAACCTCCACTAGTCCAACCATGGTCCCGAAACGTTATTAACCACACTAGAGGTGCAACAATGTCCAAAGTATGAAGTACACATGTATAAAGGAAGAACTATAGAGCCAGCAAAGCTTAACTGAATGCCCTCGCTCCCAAACTCATACCAGACTAGGGAAAACTATCACCACACAGGGTTGCTAACTACCCAACATAGCCATCTCCAACTAGGTAAAATACCATAACGCTAGAAAGTTACTACCTAGCATAGCTATAACTGTCCAAACACGAGGTCACAATATGAAGCAGCTAACATCCTAGCATAGTCGTACCATGCCCATCTAGGTACAAGGTAATCACATTGGGCTACTAGCCGGCTAACAAGGCCATATCCCACTACCTATGGCTTTAATGAGGGTATATAATTGTAACAATTACACGTAATAGCTCAGGTAAAACATAAATAACCAGCCTACTAGATCGGCTCTAAAACCAGCAGCCTATATTGGGGGATAATTGCTAAGCTCTAATCACTAGTTTAATCCCCTCCCCAACTACACTATGGTCTAGAGTCTGAGTATGATGATACGCATACAAGGTGTTACTCCTCCCACAACCACACTACAGTCCAGAGTCGGCATGAAACACGCGATAGGGCAATACATCCCCAGGGTAAGTAGTTAAGCTATAAACCAGCAGAATAGGCCATAGGCAGGATAAATAGGCATATCGGGGCCTAAATAACCATCCTAACCCCAAGATGGCACTTTATCATACATATAATATACTAATAAAGAATCTGAAGAAAGTAGATCGTAGCCTACCTGGATTCCAATGATAAACTCAAGAAGCGTGCCATAAATGTCCAAATCACTTACGTAGCTCGAAAATACACAAGGCTAGAAAAAACATAAAGCACGTGTCAGTGCGAGTGAAATAAGACCCATATTTCTATATAAATATCGGGGTCAAAATTCACTAAAATAGAGCCTATAAACCTTAACAGCTCGAAAAAATAAAATATTTATACAACCATGTAGAGCACCGCTCGTACATTGTACAATACAAAATAAAGCTAAATTTATCGGTAGAATTGAAAGATATAAGCCTGATAGAAATTATTGTAGTATCATCGTAATGCATTTTTACGGAGTAGAATTTAGTTAAGTCTCTTCAAAATCTTTAGTTTTTCTCAGGAAATAGAAGAAAACCTTGAATTTTTGCCAAAGAAACGAACCAGAGAAGATATATATAGGCCTGACAGACCTTCATCGTGATCTCGACCCTGACCACCAAAAGCCCTTCGCGATCGGGGCCTACCGCCATGCGTTCATAATGCTTTGGCCCCCAACCAACCCTAATTTTAAGAAATTAAAGTTTAAAATGGAAACAAAGTCCAATTATAACACTTCATATATGATTTTTATGTAAAAGATATTTCGGACTAAAGGGAATCGACGAAAAGACGATTCGAGATCATATGAACTGAGTAAGTCTTGAAAGGGTCATAATTGCAAGGAAATTACACCACGACAACCGCTAGACCCAACCTATCAATCATAGCAAGTCACAAATGACTTACGGCAGTTACAGGAATGCTCTACATACAAGAAAGTCACGAAAATATGAAAATGATTTCGAGGGTCGTTATAACATCCCCTAATATAGGAAGTTTCATCTGTGAAAGTGTAAGAAGATGAGGGATACCTAACAAATGGAACAATTATAGGTATTGTGCTCGTATATCCATCTCTATCTCCCAGGTAGACTCCTTGACTGGGCGGTGAGTCCAACGAACCCTCACAACTGAAATATGCTGATGTATCTACAAATAATAGTTTTAGGCTCCACCACAAAATCCAAACAATCATCTAAATAAAATGACTTAGGGCAGAGCACGTGAAAAAGATCTAGTATATAATGACATAAAATGGATACATGAAACACGGGATGGACGACGGCTAACTATAGAGGTAGGGACAACCTATAAGAAACTTTGTCGATTGCTCAATAATATCATACATCCCAATAAATCGGGGTCTAAGCTTACCCCTCCGACTAATCTCATAACCCCCTTCATGGGTGACACCCACAAGAATACCATATCCTCGACACCGAACTCCAGATGTCAAACTCTATGGTCTGAATAACTCTTCTGAAGGTACTGTCCTATCTGAAGTCTATCCTTATTGACCAAAATTATTTTTGTAGAATCCGAAATCAAGTCAGAAATCTGAGGGAAAATCTCAACACCACTGTACCAACCAATTAGCGATCTGCAATATCGATCGTACAAGGCCGTAACAGGTGCTATTTGAATGTTCAAATAGTAGCTATCATTATAAGAAAAGTTTTATAAAGCATAGTGTTGACCACAACTACCCCCAAAATCAAAGACTCAAGCTCACAACATATCTTGGAGTACCCAGATAGTCCTCTTAGACTTCTGTCTGCAGGTGGAAAGTCGTACTCAGAGCTACCTCGGTACCTATCTCGCATTGCACCATCCTCTAGAATTATGAGGTAAACTGTGTACCTCATTCTAATATGATAGAAAATGGCACCCCGTGAATATGGAGGACCTCTCTAACGTACAAAGTCGTAAGTCTCTCAGTACCCCAAGAAGATGAAATCAGTAAAAAGTGAGTAAATTTTGTCAATCGGTTCACAAAAACCCATATACAGTCAGGAACCCTGGAAGTACAAAAGAGACTCAAAATGAAGACCATGTTAATCCTTTCCCACATCTACTCAGGGATAGGGAGTCGCTACAACACACCCTTGGGTATACAATGCTCAAACTTCACCGGTTGGCAGTTTAAGCATCGGGAAACAAACCTGGTAACATATGACCTCAGACAATGACACCAATAGTGTTGTCTAAAATATTTTTTCTTTCCTTTGTTCTCCTCTTTTTATCCTTAGCCTTTCTATTTCATCTCTTTGTGCCATTCCATTTGTTGTTGGCATATCCCCATCTAGCTCAAAGGGAGTGCCCCTTGAAAAGGGTACTCAATAGAAATTCTCTCTATCACCTTAGTTTGTCTTGACTTTGACTCTTTTCGGCGGTATCATCTCGAACCACATACCCTGAAACCAAATGTAGACATGCTCCCACACTAGAATGGTCCCAAATCGATAAGAATCCACGAAGGACTCAAACCATACACCACTACTCCCTCAATACCCCTCCCTCGGTGTGCGCATCATGATCCAACCATAGTGATCCGGATCCGTGGAGAGGCTCAAACCCGTATGTAAAACCTCGTATAAAGCCCACCGAAGTAGAGTCATTAAGGAAAAAGTACCAACAGTCCAGCTCCATCTGCACATCGTATCCCAATGGGACCCAAGTACTGCCATATAGGTACAATCAGCATTATATCCAGATTCCACTATCGGCAAGTAGGTATATCCCAAATTTATATTAATCGCATGGAAATAGCCTCATATAGTGGGGTAAAATAGCGTTATACAGCTCATAGCACAGACACAAATGATATAAGTACGTGAGAACTGCTTTCTGTCAACATCCTGCCAACAACTAGTTACTCATTTTAAAATGTTCAGTACATACACGCGACACAGAACTAGTCAACAAACTAGACTGGCCTAAGGCCGATGATTGGAATCTACAGGATAAAAGCCAATCTCTGGGCATGAGGTATAACCTCTGCTAGCCCAACCATGGTCCCGAACTACGTTAACTACACCAGAGGTTCCACAATGTCCAAAGTCTTAAGTACATATGTATATAGAAAGAACTATAGAGGCATCATAACTCTGTCGAATGCCCTCGCTCCTAGACTCGTATCTGACTAGGCAAAATATCACTATATAAGATTTATTACTACCCAACATAGCGTCTCCAACTAGGTACAATATCATCACACTAGGAAACTACTACCCAAGATAGCTATAACCAGCCAAACACGAGGTCACCACATGAAGCAGCTAAGGACCCAGCATAGTCGTACCATGCCCAACTAGGTACGGGATAATCATATAGGGCTACTAACTAACTAACAAGGCTACATCTCGCTATCTATAGCCCCAAAAAGGGTCCATAACTGCCACAACTACATATAATAACTCATGTAAAACATAAATAACTAGCCTAACTAGATTCACTCTAAATCCACTAGCCTACATCGGGGATAACTGTTAAGCTCAGATCACTAGTTTAATCCCCTCCCTAACCACACTACGGTCCAGAGTTTGCATATGAAAATACACATCAAAAGTGTTTGTCACAACTCAATTTCTCGGATTATGATAGAACCTACTATACCACCTGTAGGAGAACCAGACCCCGTAGTCCATAGACAAAGCAGAGGACTACTACAATTAATGTGAAAGAATATGAAAAGAAATAGTAAAGATAATAAAGAATTGCAGAATATACCCAAAACCTGATGTCAATATCAAATGAACCACTAGTATAGAACAGTAAGGATGGAAAATATACAATATCCAAAGGTCTTCGAAATAGAATGGAGATAATCAAAATATAAAGCTGAAGAGAAACAGGATCAAGCTACATGCCAAGATTACCCTGAAACTCTGATCTGAGGAGAAATGAATGATTAGAAAGCTGAATCACAATCGAGCACCTGTACTCGGATCTGCACAAATGCAAGTGTAGTATGAGTACAAGGTACCAAAGAAACCTATACTCAGTAGGTTTCAAGGCCCACTGAGCACACAATAAACTAGTGAAATTGAGTAGTAGGTTTCGAGGCCCACTTAGCAC
>JBDJHY010290758.1:0-10072 GCA_039654485.1 Withania somnifera | reverse complement strand
TGAAACACTCTACAATGCAAGACGTCACGTATTTATCATAAATGACCATGAGGGTCATTACAATACAATGAAGGACCTATTCAATTTGGTGGCAACTGTTTAGTCAGTAGTATAGGTACTATATTCTTCAAAGATTCCTATGAGATCACAAATATACATCTTGTGCAAGGACTAAAGTAACTTATTAAGCATCAGTTAACTCTGTGACTTGAATCTTGAACTAAAGTTCATGAAGAATGGATGTTTTATAAAAGACTTATTTGGAAAATATCTTCTACCTAGAAGTAGAGATAAAACTGTGTACATATTAGATTCTATGTGGAACTCTAACATTCACATTTGTTTTGCATCCATCTCTGAAAACCCTTGGGTTTGGCAAAAGAAATTGGGACATACAAGTATGCATTCATAGAAAAACTTAGAAAAAATAAGCTTGTCATGGACTACCTAATATTGATTACTCAAAGGATCATATTTGTGATGCATGTTAGAAATGTAAGAAAACTGGAAACTCCTCAAAATTGAAAGATTCTGTATCCACTATCAAACCTTTGGAACTACTTCATATGGACTTGTTTTTCCCTAAAACAATTACCAGCACCGGAGGTAAAAGGGCCTTAGTTATTGTTAATGATTTTTCATGCTTTACATGAGTTATATTTCTATCTCATAAAGATAAACGTTTTAAGAATTTTCAATTCTTCTGTGAGAAAGTTCAAAGAGGAAACGATTACTACCAACTCCATTAAAAGTGATCAAGGAGGAGAATTTGAGGACAAGGCCTATAAAATTTTTTGTGAAGAACAAGGTTACTCTCAAAAATTCTTCCAAGAACCCTCAGCAAATAGAGTGGTTGAACGTAAAAACAGAACTCTTAAAGAGATGGACAGTACTACGATGATTGAGCACTCTTTACCGATCACTTTTGCGTAGTAGTCATAGGTACTGCTCGTTATATTTTAAACAAATGTCTAATAACACCATCCTAAAGAAGACTCCATTGAATTTTGGAGTGGAAGAGAACCCAGTGAAAAATATTTTCATCCATTTCGATGCAAATTTTTTGCCGATAATAAGGGTTAGGACAATCTCGGTAAGTTTAATCCTAGAAGTGATGTAGGTACTTTTTTGAATACTTAAATTCTAGTATAGCCTATAATTTTTTTTATAAATGTAATTTGTATATTATAGAATCTATTAATGTTGTTTTATATGATTCTAACCATTCATACGAGAAAGAGAATTTTTAATATAAGGAGGATGATCAAAATTGTCAAGCTATTACTACCACCTCCACCTCTTTTGAGAAAATATCTCAAACCCAGTCGACTAATAAATAAAAGAATTAACAGAACAAAAGGGTGAACCCATTCTAAATGAATGAAATATTGAACCCAACTACCTAAATACGTTTATCATTGGAGATACCAAAGAAGGAATAAAAACTAAAACAAGCTACAAAAATCAAGGAAACATTGCTCTTATGTCTCTGCTAGAACGAAAAAAAATGGATAAAGCTCTAAAAGTTGAAAGATGAGTATCTTCAAGTCTTGGAAGTGGTACCAATACCATAAGGGCCATCAATGATACGAAAAAAATGGGTGTTCAGACACAAGATGAATGAAGAAGGAGAAGTTGTTTGAAATAAATCTAGATTAGTTTCTCAAGGATACTCATAGCAGGAAGGAGTTTATTATGATGGGTCATTTTATCTTTGTTACAAGGTCAGAATCTATTCAAATGCTACCTATATATGTTTTTTTCAAAGGATTTGAACTATTCCAAATGGATATTAAAAGTACTTTTTTAAGTGGCTTGATCGAAGAAGGTCTAGTTTTAAGCATTTTGAATTTTCATATCATGTGTTTAAACTTTCAAAAGATCTGTAGGGGATCCAAAAACTTCCAAGAGCTTGGTGTTCTCCTAGGAACATTTTTTATTAATCGTGATTTCTATTGAAAAAAGGTTGATAATACTCTCTTTATCAAAATAACTTCTTCCAAAAATCAATTGTTCAAATATATATAGAGGATATTATATCTGATAGTTTAAATAGTCTTTGTGTAAGAAATTTTTTGAGCATATGCAAGGATGATTTGAATTGTGCATGACGTGAGAGTTAAATTTCTTTATAGTTACAAATTATGGAAATAAATAAAGGAACATTTATTATCCAAAGTAAGTATGCAGACGAGCTCAACAACAAATACAAGATAATGCTAAAGGTCTTCGAACACCAATGGGTTCCACTTGCACACTCAACTCTGATGAGGATGGTAGGAATATTGATGAAACTATGTATAGAGGTATAATAGGACCTCTACTATAATTAACCGATACTCTGCTTGATATCTTCTGCTTGATATCTTATATAGTGTCTGCAAATGTGCTAGATTTTAATCTATCCCCAAAAAATCTCATTTTACTTCTATCAAAAGAATCACCAAATATCTGATTGGAACTACTGAGTATGGCTTTGGTATAAAAAGGATAAACTCTTTACTCTTGAAGGCTTTTCATATGAATACTTTTTAGGTGTCAAAGATAATAGAAAAAACAGCAGTGGATGCTACCAGATACTTAGGAAATCACTTATTTCTTGGAAAATCAAGTAACAAAACTTTGTGTCTCTATTAATTACAGAAGATAAATGTATTACTTCTAGGTAGTGTTATGCATAAATGTTATGGATGGTACATTAATTGAGTGATTAATATATTTCTTTTAAGCCCGTTTAAATGTTTTATGACAATTCGAGTGGTATTTGTTTATCAAGAAACTTAATTCATCATTCTAAAGCAAAGCATATAGATATTAAGCATCATTTCATTAGGGTTCAGGTTAAAAGGTGATGCTGAACTATTGTTTGTTGGAACTGACTTGTAGCTAGCAACTTTTTTCACAAAACCTCTTCTTAAAGAAATATTTATTTTCTAAGAGAATCCCTCAGGATTTATTAAAACCTTTTCTAAAATAATTTTGTGTGGTTAAGATTTATGACTCATTCTCTTCTCTAGGTAGTCATAATTACTTCCTTATTTCCCCCCTAGTCTTTTGATGATTCATTTCTTCTTCCTCTACCTCTTTTTAACTATGACTGCTTATTTCTTTCTTCTCACCTTTGTCACCAAACTAAATGTCTTCCTCTCAAAATCCTTAGAGAACTAACTCTGATCACTCTTATTCCTCCTAAAAATCTTCCAAACAGTGTCAAAATGAAAAATACATTCTCAACACTCCTCAAAAGTTTCTCCATCATTCCATCCCATTCTTTTTATATCATGGTCAAGCTTACAAGGTTACAAGTAAAGATGACTGTTCTCCATGAGAATATGGAATCGCTTACAGATGAACTCATTTCAACTCTAATGCAAATTTGTTTTATCAAGGATGCTATTAGTTGATAGTTGTTTTTACTATTTTTTTGTTTATATGGTTATTATTTTCTGTTAATAATGTTATGATCTATGGTTAATCTATCCTTAGTTTCTTATAATGTGTTCGTCTGTTTGTCCCCTGATTTTTTGATTGATGTCAAAGGGGGAGAACACATATGTTTTTTTAGATATTGCATTGAGTCTTGAGGAGAAAGAACAGAGAAAATACTTAAAAGCAGGGGGAGCCTTACTTAAAATAGAGAATTTAATTACTGTGCATTATTGTTGTCATCCATAAAAGGAAAGATTGTTAGTGTTATGGTTTTAATGAATGACAACAAAAATGGAGGAGTCATTAAAGAAGTTGACTAAAGGATTTTCAATAAAATAAAAAATGTTGTAATATTTATTATTGGAAGATGTTGGACATTTAAAAGATTTAAAGTTTTCATTGAAAACTTGTGCACTAAAGATCATGTTGATTGTTAACAATGTCTTGAAAAGAGTTCTTATCTTAGAAGTTGCTATGCATTAATTATTCTCAATTTATTAGATGCATATATCTTTGAAGAAAGCACTCCTATTAATAATGATGGTTTAATGGCTAGAAAGTAAATGAATCATTTAATAACTTACTCTTATTCTTGGAAATAGTCCATCTTCTCAAATTCTTTATGAGTATCAAATCTTGTGGGTTATTCTAATGGCTAGTTTCTCACATCTATATAAAACACTAGTCTTAAAAGAGTTAGGCATGCTTTATAAGTCCACTACTGTTTTATTCTTTTCTCTACTTTTTATAAGCATTGTGTTACCTTGTGTTGTACTATGTACACAATTAAAGATAGAAGGGAAAATTCTAGTAAGGCATAACATCAAGAGATTTGAGAGAAAAAAAAGTGTGAACTGCGTTTAGACTCAACAGAATTGTAATTGTTGTAAATTGATTTTTGTGAAAACTTAGTTGATTTGTAATTTTTAAAATAGTGGAACCCTCAGACAACCCAAGGGGATTGTATTAAGGCTCAAATTTAGCCTCAATCGGTAAAAAAATATTATGTGTTGATTTCCCTTTATACACTTAAACTAAGTATTCATCAACCTGTTGTTACAGTTGAGGAAGGGAAGAAAAATTTGTAATTCATCTAAGACGCAATTTTAGAGAGATTTCAGGCATGAGAGACATCTAAGATGCAAGATTGTCTCCTATGTAGAGGAAAAACATAAAAGGAGAATATTGGAGGAATTTTGGATCTGGTGTTGGTATCTGACAGAGTTTCCTTTCATATAAGCTCTATTTGATTGCTACTAGATTAATTGGGTAAGTAGACTTATGGGTAATATAGTGAGGTTTTATCCTAAGAGTTCTATGAAGGATTGTATCTACCTTGCATAATGATGCATCTAAAAGAAAACTGTTGAAGTCTATGACTCCATTAGAGAGTTTTAAAGTTTGGGGCTAAGCTATTGGAATTTCTAAATGCAGCAATGACCGTTTCTTATTGGCCCCAACTATGGATTCGAGAGACACTTTAGAGTATGACTACTAGCTAAAGATAATTACAAATAAAAAGATTAGTGTGGCATAGAAATCTAAAAAATAGGGATAAATGGTTTTAATATTAACTGGAAGAGAGCTAGGCTGGTTGATTGATTTTCAACTACCTATCACAAAGGTGTCTCTAACTTTTACAGTAAAGATTTGGTGGGAAGTAGTAAGGCTGTACTTGAGTCTAATAGCTATTGATAACACCCTTATCCCAGATAGGGCATTGTTTGTGGAGAGATTTATGTTGAGGTATGCCATTATCATTGTTAGATATATTAAAGAGGATTTCTGGGAGAAGGAACTACTGATCACCACTTTAATTCCATTTACCTGCCTGGTGTTTACCTTTTTACTCAAGATCAATGTGGTTATATATATTTTCTATAGACCATCTCATTGAGGCAGGTGATTTCATTGATATTTCATCGATAAAGGATAAGTTAAATACAATTACCAATGTTTAAGATGATATTCCTAGCTCTTTGTAAGGATTTAGGTTTGAGGATATATTTGAGGAGGGTGAGCAGTTTGATGCTCTGAGTCAGACTGAGATAAGAGCATAGGTGTAAGCTACTTTAGATGGTATTGATGCAGTTCCTATATCAGACACAATAACTCCCACAATATCCACTACATATATAACATCTCCTACTACATGTATAGCACCTCATACAATAAGCACTAAACCTCCTACAATAGCCACTACCACTACCACAAATTGTTGATATTACAATTGCAAAATCACCACCTATGATATCAATCCCGACCCTTACAATTGACGTTGCCAACATATGAGATTATAAAACTGACTAGAAAAAGAGCAAGGTTAAGCTGATAGGTCAGGAACTGAGACTGTATATGGAGAAGTCTATTTTAGAGAATATTACGTAGGTTGTTACCCCACTATTGAAGGATATATGCTTATTGCATGACCTTTTCGATGGTTTAGAGAGGAGTTTTTTTTCTGAATTAAGAGATATATAGATTACTAGTCAGTAACAACTCCTAGTTGACTTTACAAGAGCTTGAACCAGCATTAGTGCCCTCCAATCCCACACCAAGATGATATTAGAAGAGCCTGCACCTACATCATAGGTGTAGCCAATGGTGGAGAAGGATATATTCCCCCTACTGGTTCACCTATTCCCCGAGCTATAATAAAGAGAGCACATGATTTCAATTATGACTAGAAGGGTGATCTATTCCTAAGTACGAGGGAGAGACATGACTTAGATTAGGATCACATAGAGTCTCTCAAGAGTGAGTAAATGAGGATGGAATCCTTGATAGCATAGGCAATTGGAACTTCATCAAGATTATCCCTTACATAAGCCAATCCAAATTTTGATGCTGATGTTGCGGTGCATGACCATTCAAGCAAACCCACACCCTTAAGTTTGCCTATCTCAAGCACCCCTACTACCAGGGTTTCACATATTCCCCATACATCTCAAACACCATATATTGGCACGTAGGGCACTATAATTATATACCTACTTCCTTTATATTCTTATGCATTTAGGGCAATGCATGATTTTTATGAAGGAGGTTCTTGATATTTGTTTCCTTCTTATGCTCTATTAATGAAGGATTTTTTTTTTTCATTTCTATTGAAACTGTATGTTTAGAGTAGTTTTTTATTTTAAATTATGTGTAGTTTAGGTAAATTGAAGAATATAATAACTTAGGGAAGTCTGAAATAATGTTGTCACTTGTACATATAAGTTTTGAACTACTTCGACTGTGAAAATGGTATCCTCCAAATTTTTGGTCTATATTTTGAGTTATTTGATATGTTGACCCTTGTGGCTCATTGACTGACATTGTATATATTTGTGTGGTAGACACTTCTAATCTAAGGAGTAGCACTTGAGAACTAGTAGTTGATAACATAACTCTATGCTATGTGTGTGTAAGTTACGTTCCAGTACTTACTCCTACTTTGTGTATACGATCTAGAACTTGCTTTTTTTTTTGTCTTGCTACTGCTATAGGATAGATGATTAGGATAGTGAATATAGTTCATCACTGATATGGTCCACTTTTAGCCTAAATGAACTGCCAAATGTAAATAATTCCCTTGATCTCTAACTTAGAGCTTGAAAATGTACCCCTATTGTTGATTAATCAGAACGACTTACCAATATCATTATGAACTTTTATTTTATCCCTCTTCCCTCCAGACACTAGTCCTCAAATCAAGATAAAATCCTAAGTTGAGGGTGGCTGTATAGGGGAAATAAATAAAAGGGTTGGGTATGAAAAGTATAGGTTAATTATAAAGGGATAAACAAGTGTGTATGAGATGAAAAATAAAAGAACGCTATAAAAGTGAAAAGATCTGAAAACAAAAAAGGAGAAAGAAACAAAATAAAATAAATAAATTTAGTTTTGTATCAAAACCACACTTAGAAGGTAAAAGGGGAAAATAGAAACAAAGAGGGACAAAAAAAGGTAGGTTAGAGGTGGATAAAAGTTAGTGTTGCTGCAAGAATGGTTAAGTCATTAATTCCAATTGTACCATACCAACCTCCAAGACTATATTAAAAGGAAAGAGAAGTCTTATAATGATCCTAGTCTAATTATCCTAAAATAGAAGTATAGAAAATAAGGTAAATCTTCTGATATATGTACATGCATTATATAAATTCTTTGTGAGAGAGAGCACATTTGATTTAGTCCTAATTTTTATTGATATATTGTGTGTGTGGGACTTCTTTTGTTTTGAGGTAAGTAAGAGTGATGTTATTTTACTTATAGAAGTTATGAAATCCTGATCTTTACATAATTGTCTGCTGATAATGTAATGTCATTCGTTGACTCCTAGGTGTTAGTTGAGAAGTTAGAGGGTATACACCTGTTTTTAAATAAAGAGGGGGTGGGGTATTGTTTATAATGTGTAGAGGTCCAATAATGAATATGATTGACGTGATATTTCCTATTATTCATATTAACTAAGCATCATAGTATAGTTGACTCTTTTGTTATTGCTTGAGGACAATAAAATATTCTAAGTTGAGGGTGTTGATATGGCGAGAGTTTATGATAGCTTCAATTCTTAAAACATAGAGTTTTGGCTTTCCTTAAGTGTTTTTATATTAGATATGATGATATTTTTGTTTTCTTGTACAGGTAAATAGCTTTTGAAAGAAGATGTTGAAGTTTTGAAGAAAAATTGTAAGTATGGGTTCGTAAAAGTGGTAGAAAGATTGTGGAATAAATTCATGTTCCATCTTTCCATCCCTAGAGTGAGAAGAAAAAGGCATAAAAATTAAGCACCAAGTTGACTAAGGAGTTGATAGGACGCCATCCTATTCTATGACTCATCATTTGGTGTTGAGAGTTGAAGGCCTGAAAGAATCACACAGCTTTTTAAGGACCATGAAATCATTTCACAGTCATTCCTATTAGCTCTAAAAGTGAATACTAAAGGTTGAATTTTGAAGAAGGAAAAATCCATGATCTAGATTATGACCAATCAACATAGACGATGGACCATCAAATGGTCAGTGGAAAATCGAAAAGTTTTTGCAGTTGATGGATACTGCTTAACTTTAATAGACCCTAGACTTATTACACATGTCGTCATTTTCTACCACAACGGAGTTTACCTATTTTTTTAGGTCTTTTTTGTAAATACTATAAATACATTATCTAGGTTTTATTTTAAGAGTTGCACACCTTGACCTTATTTTAGAGCTTGTTGAGATACTTTACATTGTTCTTGAGTTTTTATACAAGTTTTCATCCATTTATCTTTGTTTCATCTCAAATTATTTGTGATTGTAGATATTATTGTCACAAAATCTATACAAATTCTTACTATTATTATCATAATCATGAGTAGCTAAGCACCATAACTCGGGTTCTGGAACCACGATGAATTAATAAAATAGGTTAAAGTACTTCAAATTTTAATCCAGTGTGCATGGATATGTTGTTATTCTCATCATTTTATTGATTTTTAACAAGTGTGCATGTTATAACTCACCTGAAGGAGTAATTGCTCGATAGAGAGGTAAGAAATTAGAAAAGAGAAAAAACAATGGAGATTTAAATCTACCAACCTTCATCCAGTAACTGCAGACATAGTAGGGATAATTTATCTGAGGTCATAAGGCAAGGGTTAGTATGTAAAACACTCATAGACTAATAGAAGAAGAGTGATACTCATCTAATAGGAAAATAAGCATTTATGTGAACTTAACTTGTCAAATCTTGCATGTTAAACTATCGAAAATATTACTGGTATGTAATACCTGGCAAGTTATGAAATTAAGGGGAACACGATCCTAGTGTCTCAATAACCATATTTAATCAACATAATAATATTCTATGTCTATAAAAAATCCATATTTACTTTAAAAAATTTACCCTCTCCGAGATAGAAACCATAAGTTGACTTAATCTCTACTAGACATAATTTCTAACATATTCCCTGTCGGTCGACCTCAACCTTGTTAGATTCAATATTTATCAATGATATCTTTACACTTCTTAATAGAGGTGTAAGTTTGGGCATATTAATTATCTAAAAACTATCTTATATGTAAATGACTCCATAAATTAAGAATAGCTATGTTCACTTATGACTTACAATTGCGCCTCATGTTTTTATATTATGATTATGTGTTTGAGGTCATCATACTAATTCTTTTAATAAATTTCATGTTACTATCCTTTGCATTTATATCAATTATAAATCTTATTTTAAATATTATTTATGATTCATACATATCTCACACACTTAATACATCCTATAATACTAACCATATACCTTTCTCTTATGCTATATTATATAGATTTAATCCCTCACTCTAACACTTATGGTTAGTTTGGACACTAAGTTTCAATCATTGGTATGGAGAGTCCTTATCATTCAATTGCAACTTGCAATTTTAGTTATTTCCTTTAAAATTTTATTCAAGATATTCTTTCAGTTATTAGAGAGTTAAGTGAGGATATTGTAGAACGAATTACACACACTAGAAGGGGGGGGGGAGTTGAATAGTGGGTGTGGTCTTTTAAATCTTTTTTAGGAAATATATAAAGCAAGGCAAATGTGAAAGTGAACACAAGAGTTTTATAGTGGTTCGGCCAACACTTGCCTACTTCCACTACCTAAGTTATACAACCTTAGGCTTTT
>JBDJHY010290757.1:4229-19542 GCA_039654485.1 Withania somnifera | reverse complement strand
ATCATGTATTATGCCAATGAGGTTGAAGAAATGCCTTTTGTAAGCCTAAAATGTCCGCTACGGCGATCAACTTACGTCACCGCCATTTGGGATGGCAGACCGCCGTTGGACTGCCGTTTATGGCAGTGTTTGATCCAAGACTGGAGGGGAAGGTGGCTGACCGCCGTCTAGGGCGGCGGTCCGCTGTCTTGGGCAGTTTGTCCACCGTCTTCTCTAGTGTTCTCATTTTGTCTTTTTCCTTTGTCCACTGCCTTGAAGATGCTTTATTTTTTCTACTTCATTGTTTCAGCTTCGTTTGCTTGGTCATAAAGATATGCATTTACCTAAAATACTCACCAAACTAATGTTAGAAATGGACATAATAATGAAGAAAACACACAATTTAACTATGCATTTAGATGTAATAAGTGGTGTTTTGACCACTCATCAATGCACAAGTATAATAAATGAAGTAAAGAGAAAGTAGATGAAGTCAAAGAAGCAAAATAACATAAGTAGAATCAACGAACCTCCCAAAGACCTGGTATCAATGTATACACTGAGCCACCAAGTACAGAGTACAAGTTTAAGTCTATAATACAAATATTGTCTCCGAAGTACAAAGCTGAAGAGAGCAGGAACAACTGGACGTCCAAACCTCACATGTATCTTTGAAAGTAAAATGCAGCAAGGAGGCACAAAACGCTAAAAGATAACAACATCGGGGCTCTAGTACTTAGTTCTGCACCGGTGGAATACAAGTGAAGTATGAGTATAAGTCATCGAAGCAACAAATACTTAGTAGTCTTCAAGGGCCAAATAGGTACATATCAAATATAAAAGCAGTAAATAACAAAAATATAAGAAATTAGGTCACAAAAAAAGTAATACAACATAGAAAGCTTTCCACATAGAAAGGAAGCAAGGAAACAGATAGAGAATGGTTAACACTAGCTAGAACACAGAGTAGGAACTCAGGTAACGTACCCCCAGTCCTTGCAGCAATACAGAAATAGCAACAGAAAAATTAGACTAGACATATAGTAATGGTAATAAGGGGATGTGAGTGGTGTATCGGTAACCTCAAGATACAAAAGGGGATGATATAACAAATAGAACCATGCACAAGTAAGCCCACAAGGTAAGGATGATCGAATAGACAAGACTACAGCTAACACTATCAGTATTCATAAAAAGTAAAAGCAAGTAAAACCCTGCCAAGCCCCCATAAGAATGGTATAGCATAAAAGTCATACTCACTCATCCAGAATCCCATACTACCGGAGAGTACATAAATAAAACAAGTGAGGTAAAGTAAATCACAGACATAATGATGCTCAATTCTTGTGTGCTCTCCTCCTTCGACACTTGAGGTAACGACAAGTAGGACCCCTGGAAAGGCTAACCCAAAATGCCTCTACTCCACCACAAACCCCTTCTCCAATGTGTCCGCATTCGAATGGTAGGGTCCATGAAGGTATGCCAACTATTTACCAAACTCCTACGTGATAGTATGCCTTACCGATCGATATAAAGGAGTTTTAGAGAGACTCTCATCCCAAAATCCACTTCCTAATTGTATCACTATATTATAACCTTGTTAATTCAGTGCCTTATGTCTCTATGTCCCAGGGGAGAAAGATCCTGAACTAATAATATGAAGTATTATGAAAAATGGCTTTACTCACTACCAAGTAAAGTTGGACTCAAATACCAGCGTAAGTCGAAAATGATAGTACCCGGTGCCAGGGTGTGAGGCATGGTCTAAACTAAGTGAAAAAGGTAGTACCGGGTGCTTAGTATGCAGCCGAGTCTAAAACAAGTAGAAAAGTTAATTATGTTATTATTATTATTATTATTATTATTATTAGAATACCCTATAGGTTTTATCAATGTAAGTCCTATTATACGAAAGTCGGCCTCCAAGGCCCAACAATGTAAGAAAAAGGGTAATCTTAGGCTCCTGCCCCAAATGCACTCTCAGAACTGAACTTGACGGCTCTTATGATGTATGAATGAAACAACACAAGAAATATCTACAGCTAACCTATGCCCTGCACAAGATCAACCAAGCTATATCTAGTAGCACAAGACACCATCCCAAATTCCAACCCATGCAGTATCATTCTACTACTTCCAAAGTCACCGTACTATAATTACAAGGTCAATACTAGGTCAAACATGTCATATTACATCGAGCACTAACAGAAATCTAGAGATGAAGTAGAAATAGAATAAGCAGTAAAGGGTTACAGTCTCAACCTATAATCCCAACCCACAGAGGCTATTTAGAGCAATTACAAATGTTATGTCCCTAGAGTAAGCCCTACAAAGTCTACCTGTCGTCAGCGTGCTGCCACTCAGCCATATCAGCTCGTATGGGACCAAATAGCCATGAACGGATCCTAAACTAATAAAATAAGAATCTATGAGTCAAGATGAATCCAATTATATATATTGCACAATATTTCAAATTGGCAAAAAATGATACTAAATGGGCTAACGGTACCCATAAATGAACTTTATTATAGAGTTCCCTCCATCACCAAGAACTTATGCTCCAAAAATAAACACAAACTGAGTGCAAGAAGGGATTCAAAATTCCCAGAGATGAAGTTAAATAAAAAGTAAAACATTGAAAAATTACAAAGTTTACACCAAAGAATTACATACCAAGAGAGGAGAGGAGACTCATCTATGAAGTATAACCGAGCTAAAACACCATAATAACGCCAACAACCAATTGCCACTAAGGAAGTCTACAAGGATGAAAAGCTTGATCATAATGCCATTAATGTTGGAAATCACAATGCAAAGGATATTCAAGAAGGGAACTCACCTACGACGGATGGGAAATATGAGTTATCAACCAAGGATCGGTTCCTTTGTAACCTTCTATGATTTCCATCACTTAAAAGTGCTATAGAGAGAGCTTAGAGTGAGAAATTAAGGGAATTTATATATGAAATTTTGAGGTTGGTAATTATATAATGTCAGGTAGCAGACTATCGTGATTGCGAGGCTCGGAATTATTGGTTTTTATGATTGTAATGATGAAGCTCGAGATTGCGAGGAAGAAGTAAACAAAGGCACATGATCAAGTAAAGGGGCTCCACAATCACGATGAAGGTAGAACCTGACCTTCGTGATTGCAAAAAAAAATCAGGGGATGCACAGGATATTGCTTTTGACAGCGAAACCAGCTATTGGAAAACACTCTGAACACCATTTAGAATGTTTTCGGAGTTTGAATTGTACAAATAATATATGCACACACACCCAAAATTACATTTCAAACTCAATGGTGCATTCGCAATCTGGATATGAGGTTGTTTTAGAGAAATGTTGACCAAGTTAACACTTCATGAAACTTTCCTTAAATCCACCCAACACCTCAAAAACACACCAGACATCTCAAAAAGCGAATATACCTCTTCCTAAATTGAACTAGGCATTCCAGAGTTGATGGCACATTCGAGTTTCTAATCCAATGTACCGATCATCGAATGTTGACCAAAGTCAAACATTCAACTACCGTCTAACTAAAAACTCAAAAAATGGTATAAAATCACACCAAAATCTCCCAAAACCCTATGAAGGGTCCACCTAGGCCAAAATCCATATTCCAGAGAAAAAAAATAATCAAAATTTGATTTTGAGTTCATATTAAAGAAATGATGACTAATGTAAATAAGTACCTAAGTTCAAGCTCTAAAACAGGCTATGTGAGATAAATCTCTACCAAACTTCCAGGGAGCCGTACTACCAGTCCTAGCAGGTTATAAATGAACTGGGAACTACCAAAAAGCTCTAAAACATAAGATATCACGTAAAGCACAGAAATGACCATAAAGGTCGTTAAACGTTATACCTATATCCTAGTGTTAATGCCATATGGTAGATAATTCATCATATAAATACTAACCTGCCCTGAATGATGCAAACTGAAAACTTTGGTTATGACGGGAGCTCAAATAACTTTGAAAAAACTATCAATTGACCTCCAATCGTTCAAGAATCTAACCACATCTCATAACATGCCCTACAAGCTACTAAGTGAGCTACATACTAATGCCTGATACAATAGGAACAAAAACCACATGCAACCGAACCATCTCCTTGTGAAAACCTAAACCATACACCCAGTATAAAAAGGAAAGTTGAATCGGTAAGAGATAACAAACTCGCCTAATCATTCAGAGACATCCCAAAAGTATCAAATCATTAGAAAATAATGGAAACCTTGCTAAATTGTCTTTCATGACCCAATTATACTAATAAGATTGGTCGTAGACCCCAATAGACCTCAACCAACCCCATATAGATGGCGTTGTAGAACAACAACCTCCCGCAATATCAACTGAACTAGATCCCCACTCTATGAACTCAAATACGACCTTCAAAACCTCTAAACATCATCTAAACCTTTAGTGAGTAAATATATATGGAAGTATAATATCAAAACACACCCTCCAATTTGATTGAAGTCTAAACTGATAAGAAGATAATCACTAAATTGAACCTTGCATACTAATATATTTAAACTGAACCTTGAAATGCAAATATAACAAATGATCCTTAAAAGACTCTCTAACCGATATCAAAGTTGTCTCCTTGTGGATCCCCATATCTTAAACCTGAAAGAAACTTCCAAATCATTGTTAATGACAAGATGGAACCTAAATCAATAAAGAATTATATTGAAAACCAACACAATGACCAAATTAATCTAAAGTCAAAATACTAAATTCTCGAAGTCAAGAATCATTTGGAACTGAAGGAGATGCCAATAGAAACATGGTTCACTACCTCAAGTCACATCCTACCAACCTAGAGGTGAAGAAAAATCTAAGACGAGTAGTGAACCCCACTTAATGAATACCTATTCCTCTTTTTGCAACCCAAACACTAGGAAACACACCTAAATGCACCTCTCACTAGGTTGAGAAGTATTAACCCCCAAATAGATGAGTCAACATTAGAATCGAAGAACTAACACAATATAGAACCATAACCATATTACCTCATACTTCACCAATCACTGGAGTGGAGCATCACTCCGATCACACACATAACGACATCAAAATAAAATAAAAAGTACCTTAATGAACTGATACTACACTGACGAACATGCCAATCTATAAACCTTATATATGGAAAATAAATCTACTTCAAACTATTACACTCCCCAAACCTAACACTGTGTATCAGAAGGAGGTAGAATGTCTCAGATTAAAATCCAACACACACCAAAACAAAAACCAGAGATACAAAACCAATCTGACAATCATACTCCAGTAGACTATATGATGAACAACTCAAATATACTAGGACACTATACATCAGGAAAGCCAACACTAGGATCGACACCCTTGATCCACTACTAAAGAATCATCTACAGGGGATTACACATGCTTATAGATACCATAAGTCTTTAAAAAAATTTATTAAATTCCAAAGCTAAACCTCAAGCTCTCTCAACTCAATAGAAGCCAAACCAAAAAGGGAAATGAGAATGGAACTGGTGTCTGATACTAGCCAAATAGCCAATGTAATCAAAATCATGCTCAGGTAAAAGGTCAATGGTCAGTCGAGTTAACACAATAATAACTCACTAACTACATGAACTAGAAAAATGAATGGAGCATCGAATCTAACATCACAAACAAAATCAAAGAAGCCTAACACATACACGGAATTAACTCCCTAGCCTGATGACAAAAAAGGATCCAAAATAATACATAGCTGTAAGAACCTTTCCATAATACCAGAAATACATCAAGCATGACTAAGGTAACAGTCCTGTCACAACATTCCAAAACCACAACATGAGGAAATAACCAGACCATGACCAAAATCACAATAAACCAACCAAAATGAGCATAAATAATTTAGCCCAAGAAAAAAAAA
This sequence comes from Withania somnifera, assembly GCA_039654485.1. Taxonomy (NCBI): domain Eukaryota; kingdom Viridiplantae; phylum Streptophyta; class Magnoliopsida; order Solanales; family Solanaceae; genus Withania; species Withania somnifera. Next base: position 13,653 of record JBDJHY010290757.1, on the reverse strand, counting down.
TGCTAAAAACTACCAAATATGAGGAGCATCGGACTGGAATTTTGCTGATTCCATCGCAATTCACTACTAAGAGATCAACTACTAGGGTAGCAATAGACATCGACATTAACAATGTCTTACTAGACTATCTCAATCAGGAGAGAAAAAATAAACATAATAGATCAACAAGAGTAAAAAGGATCTAAAGCTAAGACTAGCCAACAATAAGCTAAAAATCAAACTTGAGATCGCCATATCTAAGCCCTCTGTCTCCACTCTGGCTGGAAAAGAATAAAACTGAACAAGACCACTATTAGACTAACACACACCCTAATGGCCTGATCCACCATATTAAGCACTACCCCAAACATCCAAAGTACTTTGAGCACCATCTCTGGTCAATAACGTAACAGCCCTAATAGAACCCTAAACTGGATGAACTAACAACATAACTACTTGGCATTATAGGAAATCTATAGTAATATGACCTATAGACCCATACATATTAAATGACCCATAAGGCTTTCTCTGACAAGGTAAATAGGATAAAATCATATGGCCACCATGGCCTACTAAACTAGAAGAAGTACAACTCAAAATCTGACTAGAACTATGTCCACTATAGCTATATTTAACCCCATCCACATTCTATAGAACTATCTTAACAGGCCTAATAGTATGATGCCCAAATCCCAACATAATATCACCCTATTGACAATTAGTCATAAAAAAATTTATTAAGAAATTTTCTCTATTTGGGTTAAGGAAAAGATATAGATAGGGGTCTATATAATAATTAAGAGAAAATAAAAAGTTAGACAAAAAACAAATGTTTTGTCTCTGTAGACCAAGGAGAAAAGGGGCTCAGCGGGAAGAAGAGTGTACTATGAGAGAAGCAAGGAGGTCAACCTCTTTCAAATATACAACATAGATTATGGCAATGTAGTTGGACTCTCGTGTTGATTTGAATAAATCATTTAAATGTGGAAATTCTATTTTCTCTATAACTAATATCTTCTTTATTTTTTTAAGACAATTTTTTTTTAGAATCTCTTCATTTACGATCAATTCATTCAATATTTCCTTTTATGGAGGATGATTTTTTACATCTAAGTTATGTATTAGATATACTAATACCTTGCCACGTTCATCTTGAAATTATGGTTCAAACTCTTCGCCCCCATGTCACACACGGTGGAACATGGGGACGAAAAAAAGGGGGTCCCATCAACTTGTTCTTGCCTAGAATAATAAGCCCATGTGCTTGGTCTTACTTCATCGTGGAGAAAGCAAATAATACTTCCATCTCCAAGTTTAGCTTAGACATAGATATATTTGTATATACATATATGATCTAGTATGTCCATTTGTGTTAAAAAGAAAATTTAATTCCCTGGTACAACCTTTAATCACTGCCTCTATATGCCTCCTGACATAAACTCTCTATAAACCTCACATAGCCGACAACCTGAGTGAAAGAATAGCCCACTGCTACCCAAGGTTCTATGTTAGATAGAGTGTAAAGATCAATTCATCAATAAATCTCTATGATCTCTCATGATCAAAAGAAAAAATCATAGAAGTGCACCCAACCAACTCGTGAAATATGGACTTATACTCTAAAATAGACACAAAACCCTATTGTGGGCCTCTAAACTCACTCATAGCTTGAGAATACTAGAAAGTCCATGAGTTACTCTTGTCTGAGGCACATCCCCTACTAACCTCAAAATCTTGTACTACATGTCTTGAAAAACTATAAATTATGCTGGTGTCAGAGCTGGCCCTGAGCTCACTAGCTGCTGCGATGGAAAATCTTTCGGTTGCTAAGGCTGGATCAAGAGTAATATAAGCTAGTCTTTGCACCCTAGGTCGATGTTGAGTTATTACAAGCTCGAGCTCAACCTCTAGATATATGATAGGTAAAGAAACTCTTGTGGGTCCTATAGTATGGGCATGTTCTCGACCATGAGGTTGACCTATAGCCATGCATTGTTAACTTAGCCATGCCTAATGTATTTTTGATATTATGGAAATGTGATATTATGGCACTACAATAACAAATGAAGAATAAAAGAAACAGGAGTGGAAGTAAAACATACATAGATAAATAAAATACACAAAGTAAAGCTCACCCGCTGGCCCCCATAAGACCAGAAGGTGTATCCAAGAAAATAAGTGCAGAATGTAACCAAATATGATACAATGGTACCAGGTGTATCTCTCACTTATGACTATGTGGTTCACGAATGTAGGACCTATACGAGTCCTCAAAAATACCCCTTCATCAATTGTATCTTGGATCGGTAGGGCCCTAGGCCTTTACTGCATACTATCTCGTAATATCATAACCAAAAATATCTCATAATCAGAAGTATCATAGGAGTCTCAATGCATGTGTCTGACCATCATTGGGTCTAAGATCAGTCAAAATCATAATATCCATACCCTACCCTTACCGAGTCTAAAATAAGGTAATGGCGAATAGTCATCATCTGGCATAGGTTCAAAGATCTAAGTTCTAGGAAGGTTCCATTCTAGGTTTAAGTCCTAGATTAGAACAAGTGCTAAGTACCAGGTGCTAAATCAATAATCAGGTCTAAACAAGATAGGAAAATCATTTATTAGCCATTATTTTCAAAGTTCCCTTTTTATTGACCAGATCCAAAATGGTAATAGCCAGTAATTTCAAAAATTAGTCATCAACTTTCCTTTATTACAGATGTCATAATGGTGCCAGCCTTCAATAATTAAAAAAATACACCTTAAAGGCCATGCAGTGTTTTAAAAATTAGTGATACTGGGCCTTCAACCATGAAATAGTAGAAACCAATGCATAAAAACTCATATTTCTTGATGATGTCATGCACAATTACAATCTAGAAGTACATAATTATACTTCCGGCACTACAGAGGCTCGATAATCACTACAACAATCAATAACTAGTCAGCGATTTCTAAGACTCATGGACATTTCCAATAAGCCAACAAAATAAGTCCTAGAGTCAATACATGGCCTACTCAGGGCCACTAATGGGTATTCATAATATCTACACAAATATTAAGGTGGAAAGTAAAGGAATCAAACTAAAAGAGGGGACAAGGTAAGGGGTACTAACTTGTAAAACCCAACTAAAGGATGCTAATTTACCCTTGTATCAAATATAAGCCAATTCTAAGAGTAGTAGGCTATAGACTAACTTTAGTCCAAAGAATAAGCTCGAAATAACCAAACAAAATAGCTTGAATAGCTCTAAAATTCTTCAAACAAACCCAATCAATCGTGAAACTACAAAAACAATAATCTATAAATTAAAAGGAATCAAATGATACTCATAAAGCTATGATTCTAGTTGGGGTCAAAATTCGAGTCAAAATGGACTTACAAGAACAGTAAGGCAAAATCTCCTTACAGCGTTCCTCACATTACTAGAAACTCATACACAAAATTTGGGCTATTATAGAGCTAAGAAAAATTTAGAATCACTTAATAAAGTAAAGAAATTTGGGAATTCATGAAATTAGAGTGAAATCTTACCAATAGTTGAAGAGAAGATGATAAGAAATAATCCTCAATACTATTCTAAGTTCAGGTACAAAACCCCACTACAAAAAGTTTACAAAGAATCACCAAATGAATAAAAAGAGGAAATTCCACCATTAGAACTTGAATTCAAGGAGAAATCTTACAAAAAATTAAGAGGAAGAAAACTATTGATGCATAAGGGTGTGTTTGATATGAAGGAAAATATTTTCCTATTTTCTCATGTTCGTTTAGCTAAAAAGTTTGAAAAATATTTTTCCTAAGAAACAAGTTTCTTCAAATTAAAGAAATGACTTCCTTAATCAAAGTAGGGAAAATAAGTACTAGTGTTCATACCAATTTTAAAAATAAGTTGCAATGTTCAGAAAAAAATAATTTTTTTTCGTAAAAAATTGAAATTTCTTTTAACTCTATCCACTCCCTACCCAATCCCCTTCCCCAAAAAAAGTTCTTTTTAAAAACTAAACTTCCCCCATTTTACCCCTTCCCTGCCCCTCACCCCTTACCCACCCCTCCCATAATTTTTTTTTAAAATTAATGCTTTTATTAAGTCCATCTCACCCTTACCCCACCCCCTCACACAAACAAATGTTCTTAAAGATTTTTGTATATATAAATTTAATCTTCTTTACCTCCACCCACCCCCTCCATTTATCAGAATATCTCTCACTCAACCTATTTTTTATGTTTTATGTTAGATATATACAATTTTTTTAGGAAAATATTTATTACTTGTGTACCAAAAAAAAGAAAATAAGTTAAAAATAATTTGTATTGTTAGAAAATATTTTTCATGAAAGACATTTTTCTCCATATCATACACACCGTAAGTCTATCTTCCCAAGCTAAAAAATATGATTCCTAAAAGAAAATTTAGCTTAGAATGAAGAAATTAAAAGAAAAATTACCAAAAAGTCATGAAATTGATAACTTATAGTGCCGGTGGGCAAACTAGCACTATCAGCGCCCTAGAAAAGTTGTTGTCACTGAAGAGTATCATTTCCCAAAGACATCAACAATCATGGAGTGCGATCATGCTAGTTTGTTATGGCTGCACCAACTAAAATTTTCAAATAGACCCCTAGGTGTAGTTTGGACCCCAAAATACACCATATATATGTGTGTTTTGAGTGAAAATGAAATTCTAGACTCAATGGAATCATCAAAACTTTGATTCGAGGTATCCTTGACCCAATATCCACTAAAATCTAAAATAAGACTTATAATCATAAATATTTCAAAAAAATCCAAAACACGAAATGGTAACCTTGCAATCCAAACCAAAAGTCATTCGAGATTTAAAATAGCTCTCTAAAGCAAATGAAAAAGTTGAATTCGAGCACCCTAACTTCAAACATTGACCAAAGTTAAACTTCCAACTTCAAACTAAAATCTATCTCACCAAACGGGATAAAATCACACCTAAATCTCCCGAACTCAAATCAAGAATCCATCTAGACTAAAATTCACATTACGGGAATTAGGAATTGACTTATGTAATAGAGTCAATCCACTAATGTCTTTAGCAGCGTGAGCTTATTTTCCCAGAGATAAAGAAATGACGTTATTTGAACAATAAGAATCGGCTAACTTTGTACCAACAATCGTTACAATCAAGGAATAATAATGTAAAAATTATAATTTGTAATAACCCATTCGGTCATTTCATTGATTTTTGTCTTTTCCTATTCTTAGAGTCAACTGGTAGTTGTTCTAAGTTATTTATGACTTGTTGGGACCTGTATCTCGGTGCCTTAGTGACTTGTTTGCTTGTTATCTCAGTTTTCCTATTTTGAAGTTTCAGTTTTGAAATAGTGGGACTCGAGTGTGAAATAGTAGTTAGCTCTGGGATACCGACTTTGGTATAGATGGACCTTAAGTTCATATCCTAGGCTTTTTGTTTTTAGTTTGGGTTGTTTTGTGCTGGTCTTTTGATGTTTGGAGCATCAAATCAGCAGTATGATGATTCCATCATCTCTAAAATGTAGAGTTTGGGCTAGTTGAGTCATTGGTTCGCTTCACAGGGATGCCATTGTAGTTTCGAGGTTGTGAGTGGAAGTTGTGAACTTTGGCTCAAGGCGTTGACTTGGTTAACATTCTTATGAAATGGCCTCGCACCCTAATTTCATTTGCACCGCTGAGTCTGGAATGTTGCTTCAGTATGCAGGCCATTTTTCCTATTACAGATTTTTTATGTCAAAACTATTTATGGTGAAGAGGAATTCACTCTTAGCGATCGTGTCCCCCTTTCACGCAATCGTGATGAAGCTTTCCCCACCCTACGCGATCACGACCCCATTCACATGACCAAAATTTCTGGTACCCCACCTCATCACGATTGTGATCTTTCACCCACGCGATCGCAATGAACAAATGGCCTGGCAGTATATAACCCCAACCTTATGTTTTTAGATCAATTCTTCCCTATTTTAGTCAGTTTCTCCTCCGCCCAAGCCTACAATTTGAGTCCTAAAACTCAACTAAATCGAAGGAAGGTCCTTCCTCAAGCTCACCCTTGTCCTTCCTCTCGTTGGTGAGTTATTTTCTCTTTCGTTTCTCCATGGAATTGATAGTTGGTCACCATTGTTAAACCTTGATTGAATTGTAGTTGTTTTATCCTTATTTTTTAGTTGGATTATTGTTATATTCTTGTATTCTAGCTGGTTAATGGTTCATGTTTAAGCGACACCCTAATCCGGGTGTGTCTATTCTAGCTTATCAATAATTGTGCAACGTCTTACACTTTTGATCACACTGTTTTTGAGTTATTTTAAGGACCTTACGGAGGTTTGCTTTGGCTCACAATCGAACCACCTGTTTGTTGTGTAGATCCATTCACGCCAGTATTTTTATTTTAATATTTTGAGCTATGGGGCCTACTTTTTTACTTGGGTTTCTAATCGCAATATGGGTCTTATTATTCATATTTTGATCCCTGGACTTATAGTTCTTATAATTTTGGGTAATATTAACTGTGTGGGAGCTTTGGATCCACAGTACGTGCACTTTGGGGATTTTTTTCGGCACCCAGGTAGGCTAGATTTATTTATGTGCATTGCAGACTATGTTATCATTATTATGCTTATAATATGGCTAGTAGTTTGGGTTGGGTTCCTAGGTTGATCATTGCATTATTACTATTATCCTGTTGGATCTCGGGGGCCCGCATGAGGGTTTAGAGGGTGCTGGGTTGTGTGCCCGGGTCTTGGCCCTTTTATGAGGGGGCCACTGACCTTGGGAATTGTTCTAGTTATTGCACAAAGAGTGTCGTGAGATGAGCTCTTAGCTGGTGGTTTTTGGTCGATCTTAGACTCCTATTGCTTTTCGTCTATATTATTATTTGCATTGTTGTTACTATATCATGTTGAGGCACTCATATTACTGATTAGTTGGTACTAATGGTTATTGGCACTAAAGGCTTAGGCCCTGGTTCTGGCACTAATAGGGGGTGTGTGCCCGAGGTTGATACTGTTCCACTTTACTTTCCTGCGCCTCTGTATATTGCCCTTGTATGGTGTGTGCTCATCGGGCTTAAGGGGGGAGTCACGGTGGGTTTTTGCTATGCTATTTGTGCTTACCGATGGAATAGGGCACTATGTAGGTTTTGTGTGTTTACTTTTTATTCCTTTCTTAGCAGTATTCTTCTACACAATCCTTCTTTGTTGTGCACGCATATACGACACTATGGTTCGTGAGGTTTGATTGAGCTAGACGCAAGTATGTTCCCTTACTTTAATTTCGGGTTCCTGGATACTGATCTCTGTGGATCTTGTTTACCATGTTTAGTTCCTGTAGTCCTGTACTTACACATTTGATATCTTCCTGCTTAGTATTTAGTTTTACTAATTGTCTATTACTATTGACCTGTTTTACTTCCTTGCTTTGATTACTTGCATTTTATTTTAACCTAGTTGACCGATGATGTCTACTTATTTTGACTTTTGATATTCTTCCGCATTTAATGTAGTAGTCATCCACTTCAGCTTCAGACTACGGGGTTTGGTTCTCCTACTGGAGGTAGAATAGGTGCCATAATGATCCGCAAAATCAAATCGTGACAGTGCACCTACATCCCACCGTAGGAGAAACACCAACAAGAACAAAAGACAAGAAAAATAAAGTAAAAGTGGAAGAAAAGCCATAAATAGTGACAGGGATAAGCAAAAATCTACTAAGTCAATAAAACACCCCAAAAATAGATATTCGATACAATGAGCCACTAAGTATGAGTATAATGTCAAAAATAGAAATACAAAGTTTGTCTCTAGAATAAAGAACATAAATAGATAACAAGAAGAGTAAAGGACAAGCTTCAGATGCCAGAAGTCATCATCTACCTTAGGAACTGAAAATCAAGGGTCAAATCAGGAGATCAACTTGGACCACTTGTACCCAGGTCTGCGCAAAGAGATGCAGAAGTGTAATATGAGTACATAGAACAAAAGGTGCCAAGTAGGTACCATAGGACGAACAGAGATATGTAAGAAATAAAAAGCAGTAAATAGATAAATAAAGAATACAAGTCACGAAAGTCAGGCAAATAGAGCAAACAGAGAAATTAGTCAACGGGATAAGACAGACAAATATCCTAAGTGACTAGCTATCAACAAGGAAGATTTAGGTATAACAACGGAAGAAACATACGTGAATCAATTCTCAATTAATAAGAAATAAAATAAACAAGGAAATGAGGTATAACGAAAACCTAAAATAATGGAACGGAAAAGAAAGCTACTTACAAAAGTATCACAATAATGAGTTACGAAAGAAAGTCCAACAGATACATATCTAATCCATAACTATAAATCAGAACAATGGTAAGTAAAGGATAATCCCAATGGAACCCAATAATACCAAGAGATACAAACAAAGGAATACAAACCCTACGAGGTCACATACAATCGAAAAGTACATACAACAAAACAAAACTCAAGGACATGGTATGCAAAATGATATGATGCATGTTAAATGTAACTACGTACTTCTCCTTTGGTACCTGCAGCTTCGATAGGAAAGACCCATGGAAGCAATTCCCCGTATACCCTATGTGATACTATATACCCCTCCCCATTTATATAGATACTAGTGCTAGGAGGAAGGTTCCATGGAGGAAGTCCCCGCATACTATCTCAATGCTCATCTAAGTATAAACATATATGTTCCTCCTCTGGTACCCGTAAGTTCGGTAGGCAGGACTCATGGAAGGACTTCCATATATGCATACTATGATATGCTATAGACCCCTCCCTTCACCATATACATATTAGTGCAGGGTCGGCAGGTTCAATGGTGAGCCTCCCCGTGTAACATCTCAATAATCATCTGATTCTTATTAGAACTCTCATAATAACAAACTATGAATGAGTGACCGAGCTTTCCCGGTTCCAAATAACTGAATCTCAAGCTCGTTATATGGGCATCACAAAGACTAAACAAGAATAAATCATCAATGTATAGCACTCGGGCTTTACCGAGTCTAGTAGTAGCTCAAAACAATATTTACATAGTCATTATCTTATTTATCATCAAAAACTAGTAAAACATCTCCAAAATACTCATTTTAATCTCATAATACTGAAAACAGTCCCTTAAGGCCATAAAAGGTTTCAAAATTAGTGATGTCATGACCTTGGCTGGAAAACAGTAGAAATCAATGCAAATAAAACCAGTTTTCATTATATGATATGCTTAACCACAATCATAGCTTAAACATGTCCAAGCGGCCATGCATAGGCTCATATATACAGCAAGCATAACTAGGCGTCCGGGACTCAAAAAAATTCCTAATAACCCACCATCTATGTTCCAGAGTCTATCAAGACCACTCAGGATCACGAGATAGCTATAATCATGAATTCAACAAAACACACAACCAACAAGAGGACTAAAAGAGAGGACATG
>JBDJHY010290747.1:0-10072 GCA_039654485.1 Withania somnifera | reverse complement strand
TTATTGTTACATTTCAAATATGTTGTTGCAAGGATGCCGGGTACGTTCTTTTCCATTACCTGTGATCCTATTATGTGTTTAGCTTGCACTATTTTTCTATGTGACATCGTTAATACTTGACTTGCTTATTTTCCTGATTGTCCTATTTTTTTCTATGACCTTTATCTTTGTATTCTGTTATTTACTGCATTTACTACTGTTATGCGCTCAGTGGGCCCTGGAAGCCTACTGAGTATAGGTTGCTTCAGTGACTTGTAGTTATGCTACACTTGCACTTGTGCAGATCCGAGTATTGGTTCCTGTTTTTGACACACAGATCGTTGTTCGTTCGGATTGTTTCATGATTAGAGTTTTAGGGTTAGCTTGGCATCCGTCTTGATCTTGTTTCTCTTCAGATTTATATGTTGTTTATCTGTATTGTATTTTGGAGATTATTTGGATACTGTATTTCCTTTAGTTGTTATGATTCTATACTTAGAGGTTCATTTGACACTGATACCGAGATTTTGGGTAGTTATTTCTTTCTTAATTAAATTCTGTTACTCTATTATTGCATATATCTTGATATTCTTCCACATTAAGTGTAGTAGTCTTCCTCTTTGGCTACGGATCATGAGGTTTGGTTCTCCTACTGGAGGTATAGTAGGTGCAATCATGATCTGTAAAATCGGGTCGTGACATAATGCATTCTTTAAACATAGAATCAACAATAGGCTAGACAGATGTATGACTTTTATTGGAATCCATAGAATGGTTTCCAAGACCTAGTCAAAACATACATCATCTCCTAGCCCAATTATGACCCTTATCCATAAGTAATCACACAAAAGATTTAACAACTGCATATAGGTCGCCCATTAGGGATCAGTACAAGCCCATGATGGTATATATATTGAGCTACCATAGATCATGCTAATACAATCCACTCCTAGGCTCACTCTACACTAGGGAACAAGACTTCCCATAGGGATGCTGACTATCCAACAAGGTTGTACTCAAGTGGGTACAATATGATCACATAGGAATGATAACTACCAAGTATATGCGTATTCGTCTATCTATAGACAAATGACAACTTACAACCTAATCATATGAAATATCTCAGGTAGAACCAAAAAAAAAATCAACCTACTTATATCAGTTCTAAAGCCACTATCCTAAATAAGGGGATAGCTACTACGCTCTAATCACTAGTAAAAGCACTCCCAAACATTCTACATTCCAAAGTCAACGTATAAATAATACGTACCAAAGGTTATACTCCTTCCCAACAACATTATGTTCTAGAGTTAGTGTAGGACACATGGATAAGGCTCCATAGTCCTAGGTAAGTAGGCAATAGGCTAGAAGAATAAGCATATTGGGGCTTAAGAAATGATTCTATCCCCGAGTTTGTGCTTTAACATACATATACTACACTAATACCTATTCTAAAGAAAGTAAACTATTGCCTACCAGGATTCCTTCGATATCCATGAGAACCATGCCTAATTATCCAAAAATCATGTATAAAGCTTGAAGTTGTACGAGGCTATAGAAAACATAACCCATGTGTCAAGAAAAGTAAAATAAGACACATATTTCTATGTAAATAATAGGCTCGAAATAAAAAATTAAAATGGGTTCGTAAACCCTAATAGCTCAGAAAAGGAAATAATTATACAAACTCATAGTTCATATTTCATACATCATATCGTAAACAATTAGGCTAAATTGACTATAATAGTTGAATATATAAGCCCTTGAAACTTATATAACATAGAAACTTTATCATAATAGTGATCATGAAGAAGTACCTAGTAAAAACTAGCATAGAACCATCATAATATGATTCCACAGAGTAGAACTTCAATTACACCAATTAATTCTAATGATTTTTCCTAAGAATCTATACAAAATTCTTTAAAAATTTGTCAACACAATGGAGCAAGAAATTATATATAGGTCTATCAGGTCTTCTTTGCGATTGCAGAGAAGGCTCATGCGATCATGAGCCCTAGATGCCTAAGCCTATTCATTTTCATCCCACCACCACGTGATCGCAATGAGTACTGAACCTAGAAAATACTATTGTAAGGCACCTCCATGCCATTACAATGCACCGCCACATAATCGCGATGTACAATGGGCATTAGCTATGAGATTGCAGCCGAGGACTCGTGATCAAGATGCTTTTATCCCTACCATAAATTGATTTGAATGATAGAGACTCAAAAAGGGAAGTGGAGTCCAACTTCGACAATTTATATATGGAATCTTTATGTAGTTGATATGCCGAACTCAACAGAGTCAATAAAAAGGAGATTCAGGATCATATAAGATGAGTATCTTCCGAAGTATCAATTTTAAAGGAAATTAAATCGTAAAACTGCGAGGGAACAAACCTACTGATTCGAGCAATTCAAATTGGCCTATAGCAGTAACAAGAACGCTCTACAAAAAGAAAAATCATGGAAACACAAAAATAACCTCGAGGTTCATTCAAACACCCCCCACTAAAGGAACTTTCATCTATAAAAAGTTAAGAAAGAAGTATTTGGAGAGTCAAATAAATAGAGATACTGGTTGTGCGTATCACTCCTTATCTCCTTGGTAGCCTCCTTGACTGGGAAGTGAGTCCAACAAACCTACAAACTATAATATCTCTGTAACTCAGCCACCTCACAACTTTATTAATAATGGCATCAGGATTCACAACATAAGTCAGTTGGTCGTCTAGTAGAATTGACATAGAATAAAGTATATGGGAGGGATATGGGACGTAAGGACGAAGCATGGAAACGTGAACTAATGGATGAACAATCGTCGACTCTTCAGGTTGGGCTAATTCATAGACAACCTCACAAATCTGCTTCATAATCTCACATGTCCTAATGAACCTGGGGCTAATTTTTTCTAGCTAACAAAATCTCATAAAACCCTTCGTGATTGTAACCCGCATGAAGACCATGTCCCCAACAATAAACTTTAGAGGCTGACAGCTAAGGTCTGTATAGCTCTTCCGTCATTATGTGATGTTTATAATCTATCTTGAATAATATGAAATCTATTATTGGCATCTCCTATCAAGAAAGAAGTCAAAGGCATAATCTCAACACCACTGAACCAACTAATCAGAGACCTGCAAATCCCTCCACATAAAGTCTTGAATTGTGCAATCTGAATGCTAAAATTGTAGTTGTTATTAACAGAGCGTTTTGCTAAAGACAAATGTTGATCTCCTCTAAAACCAAAATCAATGAAACAAGCCTGAAGCATGTAATGGATTACTTAAATAGTTCGCTCAGATTTTATGTCTTTCTATGGGTGAAAATCCATACTCATATATACCTCTAGACCCATCTAACATTGTGTAGTCTCTTGACACTCAAAGAACATGAAGTTGGTAAAAAGTAAGCCAATTTGGGCAATTGAACCACAATGATGCATATACACTAATGATCATTAGAAATCTGAGGTAGTATAGAAACCAAAACCCATAATAATACTCTATAAATTCATCTTAGGGATAGGGAGTTGCTATAACATGCCCCTTGGTCTACGGTGCTCAAACTTCACCTGGTGGCAGCTCAAGCATCAGGAAAAAATATTGTAACATCACATCTCAGAGATGACGCCACCAATTGTGTTATCTCAATTCTGCACAAATCTTTGTGATGCCGTGGTATATGGAGTATTTGGTACAAAGGGTCTCACAACGAATTTTTGAATCAAATCATCCACCCTAGGAACACAAATACGGCTGCCCATCCATAATACTCTGCTAGAGTCAAAAGATAAGGCACTGTAATCATCCCTTAAAACCAACTCCTGAATACAAACCAAGGATCTATCTTCGTAATGTCATTAATGGATTTGATCAAATAGAGTAGGTATGGAATCAACATGTGAAAGTACTCTTCTCAGATCTGGTATGTCCAGTCAGATCAAACATTTAGCCAACAACTAAATATCCAAAGCTAATGGCCTCTCCAAAGATAAGATAGAAACCAAACTATCTATACTAACTATCTTCTGGCTTGTGGACTTCCCATCCATATTTTTCTAACTGGATGGTATAAATGCTAATGTCATATTCCTTCAGGAGATCAGTCCATCTCCTTTGTATAATATTGAGCTCTTTTTGGCTCGATATATACTGTGAATTCCGATGATTGATCAAAATATCACTGTGAACTATGTAGAGGTAATGTCTCTAGATCATGAGCTCAAAAACTACTGCCGCCAACTCAAAATCAAGGGTGGGCTAGTTGTGTTCATGAAAATTTATCTAAGGTAAATCATACCTAATGTGATCCTACCCTGCTAAATACGTACATATCCAAAACCAATACGTGAGGCATCACAACAAACTGTATATGGATGGCCTGTAACTGTAAGTGACCATACTGGTGCTGAAGTGGGAAACTCCTTAAGCCCTAGAAAACTAGACTCACAATCCTCATGCTATTGCATAGAAATATCCTTATTGTTCAATCTAATCATAAGAACTGTTATAAAAGAAAAACCCTTTACGAACCGCCTATAAAGCCGACTAGCCCAAAAAACTATAGAGCTCTATGGATGTAGTGGATTGAGGCCAAAAATTAATGGCTAAAACCTTCACTAAGTACATATTAATTCAAGCTGGAGATATCATATATCCCAAGAATGCGACAGAATCTAACCAAAAATCATACTTCAAGAACTTTGAATAAAGCTTTTAATTCCTTAAGCTCTAGACTCTCAAAATGCTCTATGTGCTGCTCCCAACTCTAAAAGTAAACCAGGATATCATTATAAACACAATAAAAAAATAATCAAGATACGATCTAAAACATCTGATAGTAATATCTATAAATGTAACTGGGGCATTGGTTATCCAAAGGACATAACTAGGAACTTATTGTGTCAATACTATGTCGTAAAAGTAGTTTTTGGGATGTCCCCAGCCTTAATCATTAGATTGCTATAACCCAACCTAAAAGCAATCTTCGAGAACAATGCAACACCCTGAAGCTTATCAATCTAGGAAAAAGGATACTTATTCTTAAAAGTAACCTTATTCAACTATTTGTAGTCAATACACATACACATAGTTTCATCTTTATTTTACATAAATAACACTAGAGCACCCATGGCGCAAAATTGGGACAGATAAAGTCTTTGACAATCACATTCTTAAGTTGGGTACAGATTTCCTGAAGCTCTGCTAGAACCATACGATAAGGTGCTATAGAACTAGGCCTAGTGCAAATCTCAATCTCTATATAAAAATCGACAACACCCTTGGGTGGGAGGTCAGGAAACTCATCAAGGGAGATATCAAGAACATCTCTAACAACCTGCATAGACTCAGGAAAGGAGCATCAACACTAACATCATGGGCATAACTAGGTAAGTTGTACAACGCATGGTTAAGAATCTACTTGCATGCATACTATATTCCACGCACACCTGAGAGTGGATAATACGATCCTACAGCACCACCAGAGATAATCAAGGAAAGATAATGTCACGCTATTGGAAAAAATATAAAAGATTACATGAAAAGGAGATATTGAATCCATGCTTAGAATCACGTAAAAATCAACAATTTACAGAGCCACAAGATCAACATGAGGGTCTAGCCCCTACACGGTCAGGACAGTAGCTTAGTAAATTTGACCCACCAATATAAGCTAACCTAGGTGAGTAGCCATAATCACTGGCACAAGTAAAGGCTCACATATAACACCCAAATAGGGTGCATAGAAAATGGACACCTAAAGGTATGTAGAACCATGGTCAAATAATACCCCAGGCTGTATGGTGACAAACAAATAACATACCCTTAACCACTGGGTTAGAAGCCTCTGCTCGTGCTCTATCAGGTAAGAGACAAAAATAAAAATACTAGCGGCCTACTGATCTCCTCCTCTATTCCCTCTTATGTCCCTCTGTCCCCTACCACGACCAACTCAAGTTGCTTTCTAACTACCTTCAACCAATGGCAGTACTACCTGTAGAGGCTCTACGCCCTGATCTTCTAGAAAAATGGCCTAACGTTATGGACCCTATCTAGCGTAGTGACATATCTCACCGCAATTATATAAACTGCACCTTTTCCTTAATAAAAACTAATAACTAGGTTATCTAGTCCAACATGACCTTAAACCCCAATAGATGCGCCTTTGATGGGATGACTACTTTAATTGCCACAGCCTGATGGTAAAAAAGACTAAACTGGTTTACTAGGCTATCTTTGATAGCGCTGTTGTAACTGTTGCTGCTGAAGTACACTTCCATCATATAATCTCCCAGACGATCATCATCTACTAAAATTACCCTAATAGCACTGTCTCTTATCGCCTCCCCTTAGGCCAACCAATGATGCCTCTACATGTTGTAAGTGTAATCAACCAATAGTACAAATAGAGTACTCTCAGTAAGTAATAACTAACATCTTCCTATAACTTTTGTCTCAATCAAACTATAAAGAAGCTATAAGTAGTTCCATACATTCACCGGATTTGAGGATACATTATATGTATAATAAATCAATTTCATGTTATCATTATGTCTAATCAAGCTACCGTTTAGAGTATTCACGTATTCTTGTAACAAAGAATCAACAATTGGCTAGACGGATCTACGACTGCTAACTAGAACCTATAGAATGGTTGCCAAGCCCTAGTCATAAGTTACTACCCCGATCCATTAGTAATTGCACCAAAGATGCCACAACTTCCAAGAGTGAACCCATTAGGGATCAAATCACACCCATATAGGGGAAATATGGTGCTATCAAAGCTCAACACAAAACAACCCACTCCTAGGCTCGCACTAAGATATGGCACAATATATCTCATAGGATGTCAACTATCCTGCAAGGTGGTACTCAGTTGGGTACAATATCATCAATTAGGGATGATAAATATCTAGCATAGCCATATCGGACTATCTGTATCCAAGTGACCACATATGTCTTAATCAGAGGCAATATCTCAAGTAGAACATAGAACAATCAACCTACCTAGATAGGCTCTAAATCCATAAGCCTAAATCAGGGGATAGCTACTAAGATCTAATCACTAGTATAACCCCCTTCTAATAAAGCTACATTCTGGAGTTAGCTTATAAAAAATACGCAACAAAGGTTGCACTCCTCCTCCAACTATAGAGTCAGAATGGGACATGCAAGTAGGGATCCATAGCCCCAGGTAAGTAATGAAGCTATAAGCTAACCAATTAGGCCATTTACCAGAAGAATAAGCATATCAGGGCCAGACTAATAATCCTAACCTGGACATAGAGATTTACCATACATATACTACATGAATACCCAATCTCAAGAAAGTACACTATTGCCTACCCTATTTCTAGTAATATCTTTAAGAAGCATGATCAACTCTCAAAAAATCACGTACAAAGATCCAAATTATACGATCCTAGAATAATATAACCCATATGTCAAGACGTGTAAATCAAGACAACTATTTCTACATAAATAGTGGGGTCGAAATCAAAACTAAAAATGGGTTCACAAACCCTAATAGCTTGAAAAAAGGAAATACTTATACCAACATATAGAGCACATCCCATATATCATATGGTACAAACTTTGTCTCAAATTAATGATAGTAATTGAAGATATAAGACTTGGAAACTTAATATAACGTAGAAACTTTATTATAGAAGTGATAATATAGAATTACCTATTAGAAACGAGTGTAGATCACTAGAATATAATTCCACATAGTGAAGCCTCAAGTAGACCACTTGATTCTACTGATTTTTTATCTGGATTTAAGAATCTATGGAGAACTTTTCAAAAAATTAGTCAAAATAATGGAAGAAATTATATATAGTCCATCTAGGTCCTCTTTTAAATCACAGGCAAGGCCCACAAGATTGTAAGGCCTGACCACCTCAACCAATAAGTCCATATCCCACTATCACATGATCATGAAGAGTAATTAACCTAGACTAAATGATCGACATGGACTGCTATGCGATCGTGATGCAATGCCATGAGATTGAGATTCACTGCCACGCGATAGCGATGTATTGCCAGATGATCATGATACACTGCTAGTCAATTGCGATGCAATGCCATACAAACATGAAGCACCATTAAGAGATTGTGATTCACAATGGGCTTCAGATATTCGATCGAGAACAAGGCCTCACGAGTGCAATACTTCTGCCCCAAACCTACCTAGATCTGAATAATAAAGACTCAAAAATGGAAATTGAGTCCAACTTTTACTATATATTTAGGGAATATTTATGTAATCGTTATTTTGGACTCAACAGAATTGACAAAAAATATATTGAGGATCATATAAGATTTGTAGGTCCTAAAGAAACAATATTTAAAGAAAGTTAAATTGTAAAAATATCAAGGAACCAACGAATCGATCCCATCAAGAAACAAGTGACATGGGGAAGTTAAAAGAAATCTCCAAGATTATAAAAATAGTGGAAACACAAAAACGACCTCAACGTCTGTCCATCTATCGTAAAAAATAGTAATTAAAACTTTTGTTATTAAATTCATCCTAGTCAACCTTTTAGACCTGTAACTTTTATTCCTAAAAGCATTACATTTATACTAGTTCTTCTATACTCTTTCAAAGAATCTATTCCTACCAAGTTTATACTTATGCTAAATTTCCCTGTAATGAACAATTGTTCTTCCCTATAATGTCTAGATACCTGTCCTTTATTTGAGAACATACTAACACTATTTAACACTTTTGGGTTTAGTAATGTTAGTCTATTTGGTGGGAAAAATTATATATCTCTGTCTACATTTATTATTTCTTCTAATTGTTGGGTTGAACTTGGTTATGTAGATTTCATTAATCTGGTCAACATATTATTTCCACTAATTAATGTTAGATAAAAATTTCCCATGGTATTTGTTAGAGTACTTGAAAAAATTTCCATGGTTTCTATTTTCTAATTATTCTTTCTTTTTTGAAGATCAATTTTTATCTTCTTGATTTGGTCTATTAACTCTTCTATATTAGTTTCTTTTGTTTAGGGTGATTTTTATTTAAGCAATTTTTCAAGGGTCTTGTTAATTTCTATAAGCAGTCATATGATAGTATTATTATGATTTATTATTATTTGATCTACCTTTCGTTGAGCTTGGTAATGTGACAAACCTTCTAGGCTTGGTTGTACTGTCTCTCCCTTATTTATGGCTAGTTGGTATAAAGGTTTATTTATGAAAGAATTATGTTTCTAATTTGTTCTAACAACCCTTTTGGACTCGGTACTTATGTTAACAATTCTTCGATTTGATTTGTTTTCCTTTTAAAACATCTTACTTAATTCCCTTTATTGTCTTTTCAGGAAAAAAAAAAATTTGTTCTAGTATGTCTAAAATATTTTCTGTTTATTTTGTAGGATTTCTAGATATTTGAGTATTAGAATGTTCTATAGTTATAATTAACTATTGATCTTCATCATGTAAATTATGTTCTCCATAATGAAAATTACACCTAATTACTGAATTATTAGTTAATATTTTATATTTTTTGTCTAGTGGTGTTTTTAAGTCTAGGTTATCAAGATTCTTTAAACTATTTATGTTGTATTAAAAGGGTATCCACACCTTATCATCTTTTATATACTGCGTTACTCTGTCTATATCACGTTTTAAAACTTGTAAATCCCAACTTGTTGCTGATAAAACTAGATCTATTATTAAAAATTTTATTCCTTGGCAAATTCTTTCGTGTTCTAGTATTTCGTCAGTACGTATTCTTAAATTTGAAAATTTTGTTCAGTTTGTTTGAATTCTGTAATGACCCTAAAGGTCATTTATGATAAACACGCGATGTCTTGCATCTTAGAGCATTTTAGCAGTTTTCCTAAGTCATTTATGACTTGCTGGGACCGATAGTTCAGATCCCTGGCGGCTCAGTTGAGAAATATCTCAAATTCCCTATTCTAGAACCTAAAGTTAAGTATTCATTGACCAAAGTCAACTTTCCTTCAAGATGACCTCAGAATTTAATTTTGATAGTTCCATTAGCTCCGGAATGCCAAACAAAGTCAAGATTGACCTTAAGTTTGTATTTTGGAGGTTTCGTTTGCA
>JBDJHY010290738.1:0-10072 GCA_039654485.1 Withania somnifera | reverse complement strand
TTGAAAGGAAATAAAGTTTAATGACTTTGCAACAAAATTTCTCAAAGTTGAATGATTTTTTGAGATATTTACTCTACGGCAGACGGGTGGCCAAATTAGGATGAATACGTGTATGTGTAAGAAGTAACACATTGGATCTGACTTAAACCCAACATGACAATGGATATGCTCTCGGTTGTGATAGGAGGAAATAGTCTTATTCTTGGATATTCCGGAATCGCAACGCTTGAGTCCATTGCTGGGTCTACAAGCCTGCCTAGCTTTGGAGTCATGTGAAGGAGCAAATCCATCTAGAAAAGTTCACATTAGATGCGTAAAATTGGCTAAGCATTTTATTTATAAATTTATGTCATTTTTCGTAGTATATCCGGCAAATAATTAGGTGTAGCCGCAACGGAGCCAGTTTTTATATGTCTGCTGTGGGACTGCATCAAGTTAGGATACGATTAAAGCCCGACTGTCAAAAACGTATTTGCGTTTTACTTCTCAATTGTTGCACAACAGTCACAAATGTGAGTAAGTAGGAGTCCCTGTCGGGGCCGAGTCCCATGAAAGTTGCTCCTTGGATTCACTTATAAATAGTTCTCTAATTATTCATTTTAAATCATCTAAAGTATATTTATTTACTTAGCTTGCAATACGCTGTTATCTTGTGTTCCAAGTTCTTTAAGTTCTCAAGCTTTGTCGTCCATTGCTTTGTTTAGAATATTAATAAAATAATAATAAAATCTGGTTTGGACTTTGGTGACATTACCGGCTTCTGACACTGAATCTTAGGTCGTTTTCATTTCTTTATTTTGCCATCCATTTTAGATTTGTTATTAACCTTATTCACATTAAGTAAAAGTAAGTTATGCTTTCTACTGTGCATCATTGGTTAAACTCAATTCGGATGTTCTTGAATCAAGTTTAAAAGTTCAACTAAATTTTTTTAAGGATAAACAAGATAATCAATTTGCAAACACTTTAACCATGTTCCGAGAATAACAGTTACTCTATGATTTATGTGTTCTAATAACTTGATGGGCAATTAATGGCATCATAGAACAACATTATGAATATATTAAAACATTTTGTACGAACAAGAAAATTATCTGAGATTTTTAATCTCTATCTTAATTGGTTCAAGTTTATAGTTAAAATTGATTATATTTTTAGATCCAACCCCATTTAATTTAATTCATTTCTTATATAATTTAATATACCTTTTTCACATATTAACAACACATTGAAAAACATAATTATTTGTGGCAAAATTTCAAAATAGCCATCTACTCAAAATATTAGGAGTCATAGATATATTTGTCTAATTATAAAAACTAGAAATTTTTTACATGACATTATACAATATACAATTTCAATAATGCGTATAAAAATTTTAAAACGTTAAAATACAATTCAAATTTTAAAGTTGATATTTAATATATATTTACTGGCTGAAAATGAAGAGCATGTACAACAGATCTACTAAGAAGGGAGGACGTGCAATGACATTTGCACATCAACTCACTTGCATAATTTGATATTTTTAGAGTGACTGCAAATAAGAGGGTATATTATCACATTAGGTGTAGAGAAACTTTTTATTGGATAAAATGTACAGAAACAATAATTAACATTGTAACTATTAGATTTGAAATTCTCAAGCTACCACATCATAAAGTTTTAACATATGTATTAGTATACATATGTTAGTATCAAGTTTGAAAGCTGTATAAGTACAACAATAAATTATTATCCCCAATATGTCTTGTTAGATAACTTGAAAGAATATCTGCTACTTCAGGTAAATGATTCTGTAACCACTGATCCAAACAAAGAAAAATTACTGAGACTTTGTATGTTGTAATGTAACGAGTTGGAGCAAAGCTCAAGTAGAAACAAAAATGAAGGATATAAACAAATACAAAGTTTGCAGGATCATTGAATATTATTTCACTTATCAAACAGTGCAATCACATATAAAGACGACCTACATCGTATTAGTTCACTGTCTATGAATCATACCTTATCACATAATTATTTTAATACTTTTCGGAGAAGGAATCTTCAATGGAATCTTTACAAAGAACTTGAGAGAAGAAGAAGTAGAAGACTTTTTTGTCTTTCTTTGTTTTTCACGAAGGAAGAAAAGTTGTGTTGGTTCTATTAAAGAAAACTCTTTTATAATTCCAAAGAAACACAACTTCTTTAAAGTGTGTAAGATAATTAATTCGTAGTCATATCAGAGATTAAGACACAAATAAAACATAATCTTGAGATGAAACAAAAAAACATACCGTTAATCTCCATTGATTCAACATCGGTAGCAATCGACGGTTAAACTTGAGATCAACTTACACAATCCACTAGCTATCTCAATCGGTTGACTAGGGCTTTTTAATACCTAGGGAAATCGGGTCTGACCTCTATTTATAGAGTGCCTACCCATCATAAGCTAATAGTTATTGGGTCTAACTTATCCACACATAATAATTAAATGTTAGGTCTTTTATTATTGGATCATGTCACTACTCTTTCAGGCTATTACCAATTAACATAAGTCAAAATTCTAACAGTCTCGCACTTGGACGTCACTATTAATTGAGAACACGAAAAAGATTTTCAATGATTTGATCTCTTGAAGAAAAATCATTTAAAACAAAAATTTAAGACTCCATAGTGGCCACTGACTCACATAACCAAGGATAAAATGACCCATACAACAATACATCAAGTATCAAGGGAGAATACTAATAATGAACCATAGAAGACATCATACCATTTTAAGGTATGAATTCTATCTATAATCACATATACTAGAATTTCCATCAATATGGATCAAACATGTGTGCTAAGCATATCATCTTTATAATTAATGTGAACTAAGCTACACCTCTTAGAAAGACATAATTCTCCAAGTGACAAAAAAACTACATCACCCAGGAGCCTCCATGTGATACTAAAATCATATCACCTCAGGAGAATTTTTCTTATGCCTTACCTGGTATAATCAAGGCAACAGGCAGCAAAACTCAAAGATGTCATGAGTTTATATAATATTTTATTTAAATAAATAAATGGATAAAAATATTCGTCAATGAGCATGATAAATATCAAACAACACATACTTGTATTAAAAGACAAAAAATAAAATTTAGTGAAAGCAATATCTGAGTCAGCTATTACAAAGCAGCTCCCAATGAGTAAATCACATCAAAAGATTTTAAAATGCCCATATTTTGAGCATGTTCATTAAACACCATAGGTCTAAGATCTTTAGTCAAATGATCATCCAACACATATTATGTATTAACAAGCTCAATACATATATCATTTTCTTTTACCATATCCTTAACCTTAAGACTAACATAATTAGAGCCTTTGGTTCTCGTGCAAAATATTTGTTATCACAAGAGAAGGTCACTGATTTAGATGCAAAGTAAATAACCTGTAATTTATAAAGATATTTTTTTATCCAGACAACATGTGAAGCAGTCACAAAACAAGCAATGAACTCTGCTTTTATTATAGATGTAGCAATGACACTCTTTAATTTCTATCTCAAGAACTAACTAAATTTAACCTAGATCTTTCATATTAAAAGATCTAAATAAAAATTGTTTAGTCTCATTCATCAAATTTAGCAAGAAGGATGACATCGACATAAAGAACCATAATAATGAAACTACCCCTGAATAATTTAATATAAATACATTCATCAACCTTAGTTTTCACAAATTCAAAACCTGTAATGATTTCATCAAATTGTAAGTTTCACTGTCTGGAGGCTGGTTTAAACACATATATAAATTTGTTAAGCTTACAAACTAAATACTCTTTATCAGCTTCTTGAAACCCTTCAAAATGAATCATATAAAATTCTTCACACAAATCACCATTCAAGAAAGCATTTTTGACATTTATCTGGTGAAACTCTAAGTTAAAGTGAGCTACAGAGTCATGACAACTCTAAATGCTTCTTTTGATGAAATATGAGAAAAAAATTCTTTAATATCAATACCTTCTTTCTGGATATAACTCTTAGCAACCAACCTTGCTTTGTAGTGATCTGTATTTTCTTGGAATCCCTCTTGTTTTAAACACCCATTTACAACTAATACATTTAAAATTTATAGGCAACTCAACTAACTCACACACTCCATTGTGTTCCATGGAGCTCATTTCATCTTTCATTGCCTCACGTCATTTATCAGTATACAAAGGGGAACAAACTTGAGAAAATAATAAAGGCATCAGTCAACTCTCCTCTATCACCAAAAGTTTCAGTTACATACATGATAAAATCATCAAAACATACAGACCTTCTTTCTATTTGCAATCTACGATGTAGATCAACATGTATATATTGCTCAAGAAATGTGGGAGAAGTTTCATCATTGTTTCGTAAACCTCCTCTTCTTGAAATATATAGAGTAGCAATGACTTCTTTTTCTTTTAACATAATTTCTTTTCATATGCAGAATCATAATACAAACATCATGCTCAAGAAATTAGCATTAATAGACTCAATGATTTTTTGCCACGCCCAAGACAGAAAAACCTAAAACTTCTAGACTGATTAGAATAACCTATGAAGAAATAACTGGTGATTTTGAGATCAGTCTTTGTTTCAGTAGGTGTATAAACACGAACCTAGTTAAACACCCTCAAATATGAAAATATTTTAGGCTAGGTTTTTGGTTGTCCATAGTTTAAAAGAAGTTTTAGAAACTGATTTTATAGGAACTCTATTCAGGATATAAGTTGCAGTTTTTAAAACTTCACTACAAAGAGACCTAGGTAGTCTAGTCCTTGACATCATACTTCTCACCATTTTCAAGAGAGTACAATTACATCTCTCACCCACTCCATTCTGCTCAGGTGTACCTGACATGATATATTATACTATTGTCTTACATTCTTGTAATAATAAAGAAAAAAGCCCCTAATACATTGACCAAATTCATCATATTTTCGACAATACTAGCCTCCACAGTCATATCTCACTATCTTAATTGTCTTTTCAAGCTATTTTTCAACTTCACTTTTATAAATTTTAAACTTATCAAGTACTTTGGACTTCTCTTTTAAAAGGTATCTATAACAATATATAAAAAAAGTCATCAATGAAAGTAATAAAATGCTTGTCATTGCTTAAAGTAGATACATAAGTTCCACTTATATCTATATGAATAATTTTCAAGAGATTAAACTCCTAGTGGAACCCTTTCTCTTAGACTTGGTCACTTTATCCTTAACACAATCAACACAAATTCCAAAATTTTTTAAATTGAGTCACGGTAAAATATATTTCTTTACCAAACATCCTATTCTATCTTTATAAATATGATGAAGACGTCTATGCCATAACAGGTAAGACATTTTACTTATAACAGACTTTTTATAGGAACATTTTTCAACATGCATTGTAGAAAAATTTTCATTCATTACATTTAAGAGATTCATATTATCACTCAAAAAATCATCAACAACGATATGTGAATTGTGAAACACTTTATCAAAATCACCACCTAATTAAAATGAATATCAAATTTATTCAAAAGTGAAAGAGAAATAAATTTGTGTCTCATAGACGGTACAAAAATAACACTTTCTAAGAAAATACTTAAATTATTTTTGAAAGATAAAATAGCAGATCCGATAAACTTTACTGTTACTTTGACTCTATTTTCCACAATTATACTGGCCTCATCCTTCTTTTCTTTCTGCCTGCTTATCAAGTACTACAAGTCATTGGTTACATGAACAACTGTTATCACTATCCAACCACCAAGAATTTAGAGCAACATCCACAAGACTAGTTTCAAAGCAGACAAAGGCCAAAAAATTACTTGATTTCTTTCTTAGAGGATAACCAGCTTTCTTATGACATATTTTTTCTTGTAATCTCAACATTTGATTTCTTTTTTAATAATAGTTTGAGGACCAACAGAATTATGAGACTTACCTTGGTTACCACCATAATTATTAGCATTACCACTATAACCACTTGAATAATAAGACTGGCCTTGTTTATTTGAATGAAATTTGTACCATCTTTTCTTTTATAAGAAGGATAATTAGCTGACTTAGATGAGTTGACAAGGTTCATTTTACCCTCATGTTTTCCTTTTCGAACTCTCCCTTCCTCTGCTACACAAACAATAATAAGCTAAACAACACTCAACTTATCTTTTTTGGTTTATATATTTTCTTAAGTTGGTCAAACTATGTTGGAAAGGACCTTAGAGATTGATGAACAAAAATTCATCGATAATGATGACACCTAAACTACTTAAATTGGTAGATATGTTAATTACTTTCATGATACAGTTACGAACAGTACCTACAAGTTCATACCTTATGGTGGAAAAGGAATCAATGGAACTACCTATCTCAGTTTTGTTAAATTCTTAGAATTTTTGTCCTATGGCACTCAATAAATCAATTCGTGTTTCCATTATACATGATTGCATATTTTATATGATTAGAATAGATCTTTTCCTGATCATAAGGCTTAATTTGTTAACCTTCATTCATTTTTCATAGCTAGCATTTTCTTCAAAAAAGCTGGTGTTGTAAGATTAGTAGGTTTTTGTTCACCCAACGCAAAGTCTAGACCCGTCATGCCCAACATTATCTCAATATCTTATTTTCACCTCTTGTAGTTAGTACTAGTCAAAGTTTCAATGGAATTCAACTAAGTAGTCATTTTGTTAATATCTTTAGGAAAACAACACCATAGATTAAAGTAAAATTATAGACATCAATAAATAAACATAAAAAGTCTAAGATATCAATTACACCTCTCCTTTATGTAGAAGATACAACTTTCTTCTGTTTAATAATCAAGTAATTCAAGATATTCATTGTAAACTCACCTTTGGGTAAGAGATACAAAATTTCTACCTTAATCAATTAAAGAGTCTAAGGTATGCAACATTGTAATGCCTCGAGGATACCCCTTGGGCGCTACACGGGATAAGGACCCACATGTGAGCCTCAAGCAATCCCTTGGTACCTGTACCTGCTCATACACATAACATATAGCGGAAACATTCTACATAAATAAGGGAAAATGCTAAGGATATCATAAGAATAATTAAGTGTAACTAACACCATAAGTAAGTGTCAAAACAGAAAAAATATAAGAGAATACTAATAGCTGAATCTATGTCCGAAAACTATACCAAGACTAGGGAGAACAGTTAAGGAAAGCCCACTAACCAGCTCTCAACATGATAAAGTAAAAACATAAAGTAAATAAAGATAGCTCCGGCCCCAACCTACTGATCACGAGAATGAACTGGAAAATCTATAGTTGGATAATGATAACATGCAACCAAAATGGGTCAGTACATCGAATATACTGGTATGAGAGTTTATGCATAAATCATGATAAAATATCATAAAATTTTATGGTAAGTCAATGCAATGACCCAAATTGTTAAGTAAGCTAAAACTACAAACTTCGTTTCATGTTTAAAATCATAAGTACAAATCATGTCAGTTTAGGTCAAGACATTTAAAATCTTAGTCACGTAGTTGGGAGTTTCTTCTAACAAAATAAACTATGCTATGAGCTACGTAGAGTCCGATGATCTTGACCCACACCGAAAGGGTCCATTGTTCTGACCCCACACTAGAAAGGAGGCCACCCTAACCAGCCACACCTAGGATTAACATATAAATCTAAGACAAAGATCTTTATCTAGTATAATCATAATAAACTTGAGCTACCAACCCAATTTCAAACTAACTACAACTCACTATTGGACTGAGCTAATCCTCTCGGGTATAAATAATTCTCTCAAAATATGTGCTTATATTCTTAAAAAGATTCTTAAAAGGGACATATTGGATGCCCAAAACATAATCATAATTGAGCTTGAGCTCCTTAATTCTTGTCTGTTTCATAATATTTGTTTCATGATTCATATAAGGTCATATGATGTGCATAACTCTAGTCATGAGGAATTTTCATACTAAAACCATGATATTCCTTGTTTTACTAAAGGATTAAGTCAAAATATGTTATATTATAGGAGTTCATGGAAAACACATAAAATCATACTATCAAGTCTCATTTCATACGGATATTGCATATTGAAAGCATAAAATAGTTTATGAATAAATTAGGAATTTAGGTCTTCAAACCCTAGAACAAAAACATGGTTTAATTTTGTAACACAAGAGTTTTTGGGCAATGAGAGTGAAAGGAACTTCATTGAATACACCCGTACCTAGATTACAAAGAGAGACCTTGGTAAAATCTTGAGGAACCTGTGAGGTCTTGAACCCAAGGTTGGTTTCTACGCTTGTTCTCAGGTTTTCTCTTTTTCTTTTGTTTGAGGGTTGAATGTAGAATAAAATAGCTAAGTGTAGTATTATGATTATATACTAGGGGTAAGTATGGGTTAAAAATGGCTTATTAATAATCACGGGGTAGTGGAAAAGTCTAAAATACCCCTGGGAAATTAATTAAATAAACCTAGAAATTGTGTCGTGAAACACCACGAGTCATATCATGACTCGTGAGGTAGCAAACCATGACTAATGGAATGAATCATGGTCTTCTCTTGGCTCACTAGACTGTGACAACCATTCCGCAAGTGGCACCATGAGTCGTGGCCAACATTTCATGACTCGTAAAATTCTTTCGTGAAATAGAGATTGCCTATTGGAATGGATCATGGGAAACCACGGGAAGGCTTCACGAATCATGGTCCTTTATTTCACATCTCGTGAAATTTTTCTATGTAAGGATGGTTGCTTAATGGAAATTGACCCCTATTCCATGAGTCATTCTACAACTCATCGAATGCTACTCCATGAATCATGGAGTGGTTTCGTGGTACATGAAAAAATTTAAAAATTCAGCTTTAACAGTACGACTAAGATAGTAGGGGTCATAGAGTGAAACATTATAGTTCGTAGGTGGACTCATGGGAAGTTCCCAGAGCTTAAAAATTCTACTATAACAATATGAGTCATTCCACGACTCATGGAGTGCAATCCGACGAGTTGGGGTCCTGACCCGTAACCACCTGGGAATATTTTTTTTATTGTTTTGGTTTTTTCAAAGATGAGTTTCAAACTTTCTTTTCTAGTACAAGCATGGGATATTACAATATCTCCCCCTTAAAATTATTCGTCCTTGAATAATGATGGGAGTCATGCTTTAAGATGAAATGATTAGGATGCTTAGAGATTTGCATAAAACATGAAAACTAAGCTGAAACTAAGCATGGAATTAAGGTATTAGTTGAAATTAAACATGGTTTGAAAACATAGGCAAATATTATGGGAAACTGACTCATAGCACGATATGAAGGAAAATCAAGAATTTTCAGAATTTGATACCTTATGATTGTCTGAAGCTAAGAGAAAATGTAGGGATATTTCTGCATTATATTAGTTTTTTCCTCCTAAGTGGCACCCTCAACTACTTGATTTCTCCACAAACTTTAACTTTAGCCACTTCCTTATTTTGAAGTCTGTGAACATGCCAATCTAAAATCTGGACAGGGACTTCTTCATAGGTGAGACTATCCTTAATAACTATGTTCTCTACAGGAATAACAAATGAAGGATCACTTAAGCATTTCCATAGAAGCATGAAACACTTGATAGACTACTGCAAACTCAGTCGCTAGGTCAAACTCATAGGCCACATGGCCTACTCTTCTCACAATCTGGTATGGCCAACAAAGTGGGGACTA
Organism: Withania somnifera; assembly: GCA_039654485.1. NCBI lineage: Eukaryota > Viridiplantae > Streptophyta > Magnoliopsida > Solanales > Solanaceae > Withania > Withania somnifera. Next base: position 368 of record JBDJHY010290738.1, on the reverse strand, counting down.
AGCTTCCCTTTCTTCCCAAACCATATCACACCCTTCACGGGTGAAACATTCAAGAAAAACAATCCCCTATCTCAAAATCTAAGTCCCTCATTCGGACATTAGCATATGACTTTATCATGACCCAATTTCTCGGATCATGATGGCACCTACTATACCCACCAGTAGGAGAACCAACCCTATAATCCTAAGCTGAAGCGGAGGACTACTATATCAAAAGCGAAAAGCACAAGAATAATAATAATATATGAATGAAAGAGGAAATGTAAAGAATCAACAATTCCTAAAACCCAATATTCGTGTAATACAAAACCTCTAAGTAAAGAACATGGAATCATATGCCTAATAGAAATGTGTCTCCGAAAATACAT
>JBDJHY010290716.1:0-10072 GCA_039654485.1 Withania somnifera | reverse complement strand
TCTTCTTCATCAACAATGTTTGAATCTCCTCAAGAACACCAAGAACATTCAAACTTTTTCCAATCTTCAACTATGATAAAATCAACTCCAAATCACCCCAAATGGATTTACCACTGCCTATAAATGGAGCTCTTTGTAGAGGAAAGGGAGCGTCATCATCACCAGCAGTAGAACAAGTGCAAACCTTTTGCAGAATACTGAAGCCAAAGTAAATCAATAAGAAACTAATATATAATATCGGGCAAAAGAGTCAAAACAGGGTTATCTTTCCAAAAGATCCATGTATCCTCCCAAAGATAGGATATGAACATTTACGTACCAATCCATGGGACTCTACCAGACACCTGTCCTACATCTAGAAACACCGGTGAACCTATAGCTCTGAATCCACTCTGTTATGTATCGAAAATTGAGTTGTGATGGAGTCTACATCCCACCTGTAGACAAGCCTAAACTTGGCCCAAAGCATTAAGCAATGGGTCAATACCAAGTACCAAAAAAAATAAAAAGAGATGAGGAGAATAAATAGAAGGACATAATAGTACATAAACAAAAGTAGACCCTTAGAACCTGGTATCATGGTTGTAGAGCATCGATATATAGAATAGTACAAAACACAACCCCCAACTGGGAAAAACTACAATACATCCATCCTGAGGAGAAACCAGGACTATGTTGTGCCAGAAGGAGAACGCTAGCTACTCACTGTATCTCCAAAATAGCTCGGGTCTATCTCGCACGATCATGTCCACCATGTTGACTCGTACAAGGATCAGCATCATAAAAAGATGCAGAAGTGTATAAGGAGTAGCAAAAACAATAGGTACCCAGTAGGCACCATAGGCCAATTAGGAAAAAGAAAGCATAAGCAAGGTAAAGTGTGATCATGACTAAATATGGCAATAGCACACAAGCGAACCTAAGTCACAGACAGATCTCTAACAATATAACACGTAGTTGTATCTCTAACGTAACAACCACAATGAGGAACCGTATAACAAAAATACAAGACAAGTAATGAAATAGTCTATCTGTAAGTAAAGCAAGGAAGTAAGTAATATCCTCGGGAATGTAGCCACAAAACCTAGCTAGAGAAAAAAACATACGGGCATATAAGTAACCCAATGAGACTCCCCCCATAAGCCCGAAGAGTGCACATAAGAGTGAATAATGCGATGCAAAGTGGTTTCGAGAAAAGTAAATAAGTGTCTGTATGCACCCTCTCCGGGTTATACCCATAGAAGGAAGGACCAATGGGAGAATCTCCATATACCACTACTCCCCCTACATACCCCTTCCTCAGGCTGTGTACTATTCCTAAGTTATGGTAATCCAAGTCAGAAGGCCCACGGAGAAGCTGATCCCACATGCAAAAACCTCATAAAAATCCACTAGGACATAGTTATCGGGACATAAATTCCAAAATTCGAGCTAAATCCATATACCGTATCTCAATAGAAAATTCAAGTCCAGCCAAGTAGGCAAATCCAAAGTTACATAAAAACCTGATTATCATTGTACAGGCATATCCAAATTATACAGCGGTAGTGAGCAAAATAGGATCAGAGGGTGTGAGAAAGTAAATCCATCCAGCTCATAAGCACAATCGTGAAAGGTTTAGATTTAGGGTATAGGAAATCATTTTCGATTATTATTTTGACAAAAACCAAGTTACCTTTTAAAATACCAATGCATGTTCGAGGCACTGAGTAGATCAGCAGTCTAGATCGACCTAACAACACTAGCTAAAATTCGAGGGATAGTTACTAATCTCTAATCACTAGTTTAATCCCTTCCAAAACCCAACTACATTTTAGAGACAGCGTGAATCACGCGAAAGGGGTCACGTAGCCCCAGAGATATATAACAAGAAAATAGACCAACAAGATAAGTCATAGGCCAAAGTAATAACTGTTATGAGGCTCCAAACTAGTAACCCATCCTCTAGCTGGCAATTTACAAAACATTGGCATGACTAGATACCCAGTTTCAAAAGAGTAAGCCATAGCCTACCTAGATGATGACGATATCCTTGAAAAATGCACCGAGTTAGTAGAGAATAATGAACAAGCTCAGAGTTGCAATAAACTAGTAAAAATGTAATCCACATATCAAGATGACTAAAACAAGAATCATATTGCTATATAAAAGATCGGATCGAATTTTGAGCTAAAAAATGAGTCAGTGGGCCCTGCAGCTCAAATAATAAAAATAAAAATACCACGTGTAGATAATAATTTTAGAAATGTTTGAGTCAAATTTGGGCTTAATATGGTAAGAACCGATTGCGATAGAAACCCGTAAAATTAAAAGCATAAACTTTTCATATAAAAATTGCACTAGCATTATGCGAAATTTACCCGAATAAATGATTTTGCCACCTTCGTGCAGCTGCTAGGAACAAATATTACTAAGAAAATTAAATTCAAAAGAAGAATTATACCAAAGTTTCTTCTTGTTCCAATCCTCCAAAAATCAAAAATCCAACTATATCCTAAGTATGCTATTTATATATATATAACTATATGTTGCAAGTGGCTGCATAGTTCTACAATGTTACTAAACTTCCTAACATGCCAGTTGAACAAACAAAATGGAGGTGTATATATATATATATATTAATATTAGTTGTAATAGAGATAAAAGTGACAAAAGTTGGGATTAGATACCCCATCGTTTTCCAATTGAACAATCCCTTGCTAATCTCTAAATATTTTCCAACTAAATTAGGTGAAGCAACCTAATTCATTCGATTGCTCCCCCATTCTCCCATGTGGTAAACTACTCCCCCATACTTCTTATCCCACTATGTATGAATTCAGGTATTTTATAGGCTTGTTATAAAATATTTTAAATATATCAAAATTAGAAGAAATTTTTTTCTAATAAAAATTACCCCTTCAAATAAAAACAAATTCAATGCAATTAGACCAACTATTATCGGTAAAATATTAATTGTTAATTATTCTTTATAAAATAAATAAATACAGGACTAATTGCATTTGAAAAATTAATTCATAATTATTGACAATATTTATAGGAAATACTAAAATATATAATTTATTCTTATTAAAGAAATGACACAATTATTATTTAAAATAAACTATTTAAGTTAGCATACAACACTGCAACTGAAAGCCCCGAGATTCGAACCAAAAGTCATTCTAGACTAAAGTCTGCATTTCAGAGCTAACAAAACTAAAGAAACAACGATCAGAGGTCGTTTAAGCTGAGAAAGGCTCAAAATAGTTGTGAAAAAAAGGAACCAAGCTATAGAACAGCAAGGGAACTAAACGATTAGTCTCATCACGAATGATCTGGGGGCAGCTACTAGAATACTTTAAACATAAAGAAATAAAGAGAAATCAAAAATGACACCGAGGGTCATTATATCAACATCCATGTTACCTCACGATATGTCTCCAGTAGAAACCTTGGATCCCCACATCCCCGTCTTAACCACAACTCAGTGCCCATGCACAAATATCATCAAGTAAGCACATAGCAATGAATCATAAAAAATGGCACATAGATCAATACACAATACAACCAGCCTATCACAGGTAATCAAAAGTCATTTATTACCTATATCATATAATTCAACTCATTAAAGTATCAATACACCATCACATGGAAATAATAATACAATTCCAGCCCAACACAATCAATCCAACTCAAGGCATCATCACATGGTAGATCCAATCACAGTTAGGCATAATCGTGCATTTTTATCTCAAGTATCTTCAATAGAATATAGCAAAATATTACAACAAGTAATCAAAGCATATTATCAAAAACCAAGGAATGATATTATCATATAATTTCTCACATTAAACCGGCATGCTTGACTCACACAGGCACCCCCAATATACCCATTACTCCCATTTAAAAGTAATCTAACAATCAAGTACTAACACTTTGTAAAAAGACCATACAAACTCAACTTGCCTTGAAAACAAAGGACAATGATTACCCATAAGCTTTTTCCTTCTGCAGTGCCTCTGAATGTGCATGGTCTAGTCACAAATACATTATACACAAGAAAATACAATAGTAAATACCCATATGTCAATATTTCTAAGAGTATTCAAAAAATTTACCCCTGGCTCACAAGGCTAAAATCATAATTTTATTACAAGAATGTTTTACCTATCACTTATGGTTGACTGAACAATACTTTACTTAGATAAGTTGGACTAAGTTGGACTAGATGTTATTATATTGACACAAGTTGAATTGAACACTATTATGCTGACACAATCCAAACTGACTACTACTATCCTGTTATAATGATGCATGATATATAGATATATTTAAAACACTAATTATTAAGTAGGGTTTAAAGCTCATCATAAAGAACCGACTCATTAATAGAGTAAAATTTATCATCATATAGTTATAAAAATCCAAGTCTAGATCTAAGCTACAATCTCTAGATGCAATATTATACAAAACTGATATTTTATACAAGAAACTTCACTTTTCAAGAGTATTAAAAAAATTCAGTAAATATCTCGAAACTTATTAGTAAAACTCAGTAAACATATCGAAGCTCAATATTTTTAATAAGGTAAATAAACACTTGGTTAAAACCTTTTCAAAAACATTCTTACTATTGACTGACAACTAAACAGCAATGCGAGGTTCTATAACCGACATACTTCATTCATTAGCTATGAAGTGCAGCATGTAATCCTATGCTAGGAGATCTTCTTCAACCTTGCCAGGGTAAACTACCAATCCAAAGTTACCAGTGAATCCAAATAAGCTCATTAGGCTATAACAGTTCTTCCTATGTTTGGAAACATAGGTTATGGGATAGGTTTTTCATACCTGAATTCCCTCAGTGCTAATAATACTCCTAAAACTGACTATTACTCATCTTGACTAATGAAACACTTTTTGGAGGACCAACTGACCTAATACAATCCATTTTAACCTCTTTGGGAAACAATCTGTTTTAGCATCTTTGGGCAATATTCTGCCTTATAAACACTATTTCATTACTTTATAAAATATCCTCATTCTTTCTGAACCTATAATTTAGGTATTAAAATATCTTTTAAAGATTTCTAACCCTGAACTAGGTTTAATATTTACTAAGCTAAAGCCAAATAACTTTTTAACTAACTCTTAAACGTGCTTAAAAGTTTATAAATCCAAGTAAAAATGATGAAAGTCCGAGACTTACTACAAAAAATGATTTAACCTTCAAAGCTTAACCATTTATGAAGACTGACAAAGTATCATGATTCTACTATAATTTTATGAACATGATGTAATGACCCTCGTGGTCATTTTCTTGCTTCTTTGTATTTTGTGTGTTTAGAGCCTTCTATTAGATGTTTCAAGTCATTTATGACTTGCTGGATATAGTAGCTCAGTATCCTTATTTTGTTACATGTTATCTCAGTTTTCCTATTTTAAAGTTTTAACTTTGGAATAGTGGGACTCGAGAGTGATTCTTAGCAAACATGCTCGGAATCGAATTTCGATAATTTTGTTAGTTCTTGAAAGCATACTTTGGTCTAGTTGGAGCACTGGTTTAGATCCCAAAGTTTTTTGTTTTGTTTTGAGCTAATTTTTGTAAATTTAGTTTATTTAAAGTTGGAATTTTAACTGGAGTCAGCTTTTGATTACCGGAGGTTCAAATTGGTATTTTGATGTTTCCATCAGCTCCAAAGTGCCGAGTTTGGACCAACCTTGTATTGGTATATTTCCCAAGGAATTCGAGCTTATTTTGGAGGCTCGGTTGGCCTTTTGGTTTTTTTGACCAATGTTGACTTGGTCAATATTTCCAAAAAAAAGACCTCTGATAGTCGTTTCATCAATTTTGTTAAGTACTAAATATATTTTCCATATTATTTGCATATCTGATTTGCGTATATCGGACTTTGATCCTATTTCAAGCAGCTCTTGGGGGGTTTTTACCTTAACTAAAAAGAATACATTTTCTGTCAAAAGTTTTAAGCCCATCTATTCATCGCATCCGCGGCGCCTAGGTCGCGATCATGGTGAATAAGGAATTTTTTTCTTCACAATACCGTGGACCTAGGTGCGATCACGATGAACAGGAATACAGAGCCCCGTGATCATGAAGGGTGGGTCGTGAGGTGGAGCATTATTGGGACTCAAACCCAATCAATAGACCGAGAAATGATCATGAGGTACAATCCATCCAAACCACCACAGTTGCAATAACTCGACTGCGATCACAAAAGACCAAGCCTATTTAAGGAAAGTTTCTAGCCGTTTTACTCCATTTTTCTCTTATATTTTTATTACTCCAGATATTCCATAGAGTTAAACTAAAGTTTCCTTAGTGTGATATTATTGGGTATTACTGGTGAAGCTTTGGGAAAGTTATTGTGGGTGTTTTCGGTTGTTTTCAGGTTGGTCTTCCATTAAATTTTGCATGAAATTTCTTAAATTTCCTCTTCGTTACATAAATTTTCATGGCCAAATGAGGACCCATTTGGGGTGCGGTTGAGTGTTTGTACTCTCAGGTGGATTATTGTTGGTTTGGGGCTGGTGTGTTCTATATTTTCCTTCTGAAAGCAGCCTTTGGACCTTAGAGGTGGTGAGAGGTTGTTGTATATGCCTTGTGTGATTTGTGTGCTTATCTGGTGGCTTCTGTCCGGTCCTTGCTATATTTGGGGTATTATTTGGGTTATGGTTGTATTTTGAGCATGCATATGGATAGGTGACTCGTATAAACATTGATGGGTGGGACCCAATGTTGTACTAACAAAAAAAGAAGGAAAAAAATCAAGATACAGTATAATAATTTCATTATTTTAGTACGAATTATAGAATAAAACAATCTTATTTTAAACCAGATATGAGATAATATAATCTCAAATTTTATTCTATAATTATTATCTTTATCTCAAGTACATATTATAGAGGTGCATACAAGGCAGCATTATTTTACTTTTCGTAAGTAGAAGTAGAAAAAGACAGGCTACATAGAATTAATTAACTAAAACACAACATAAAGACAACACAATAAAATTACCTGTTATAAAAGCAGAAAGGTAAAACTTTCACCCAAGTCTTAATGATACATATATTACCTAACTAAAAATCTACTACTATTACTACTACTAGTACAAGTCCCAACTTAAATATTACACACAAAAAGTTATATATCTTACAATAATTATTTATCAAACAAATCTCAAAGGCCAAACACAAAGTGATGAAAATTAAATCAAATCTACCAACTATTTGGAGTATCCATTTGATGTCTCCTCTCTGCTTCTCTCTGCATTCCAATCCTCCTTGTTCTCAGCTTAAGTTGTGCTGCCAAAAACCTCACACCCTGCAAAGAACTTAGTATCCCCACCACACTATCAGCTGTTCTTGTCCTCAACCTATCTGCATCTATCACCACATTCTCCACGACTGATCTTAGTGTGTCCACCTCTTTATCCACTTATGTGATTTCTCCATCTACGTACATAATATTATTATGTAATTAAAAACAAGCTTTTATGACATCATTAACATCCCAAAACAGGCAAGAGGGCCTAGGTTCAATATCGATATTCGAAAATAAAAAAATAAAAATAGATAATCCATATGTTTGATCAACGAAGAGTAAATCAACCTCGCACATGAAAGATCGTATGGACACATAACATGATTAATATCGTTTTAAGGTTTTGACATTGATTAAAAGTCATCTAATAAGTGCTACAGGATTAAATTATCATTTTCCCATAACTATTAAAATATCTTATAAAAATTATATAAATCATTTGTCGAAGCAAAGGTAAATTTGAAATAAATTATTTTCTGATATATTAAAGAGACATTTAAACAATATTTAAAAAGGGCTCAGTGAGTAAGGAATGTTTGGACAATATAAAATCAGTATCGTAAAATCGAATTTATTTGAAGTTAAAATTTTGTTAGGATAAACAATTTAAATTTTTTAGCACAAACAATTATCAGCTATTTACTTCCGTCCAAGAGAAAAAGAGCAGTCGTACAAGGTCTAGAACTGTTGCAATTTTAGTCATTCGACTGGAAAGACCAAGAACTTAAAGGGTTTGCATGCAATCCATTCGAACTAAAATGAACTACCCCATTCAATAGGGTGACGGACAGACACCTAATTAGATTTATCTTGTGCCGCATGGCTTTCATCTGCTGGATAGCTTTGAAGACTAGCTCCTACATACGCTAACCTAGGAGCTATGTTGTTAGGGGCCCAGGGAGTATCATGAGTTTATATCTAGAGAACTATTCTTATAAGACCGGACTAGAGAAAAACTATCCTACACCGGAGGAACGGAAACACCCCTTTAACAAGCAAGCTATGCACCTTTGAGTTCCCAGGCTGAGGTGTGAAGCTAGGTTGAGGAAGAGATTCTATTAGTAGTGATAGGGTTTTTGAACCTATGGAACATGGAAAACAGGTAACGGCATCCGTGCTTTTCAAAGGCAGTATCCTGACTCGAGTTTGGACAACTCGATAAACTGAACCCACTCCTGGAAGGAGATTCCTAATGGGAAAAAATGATTTGCTTAGGCAGATTTGATTGATTGTAACTTTCTCCGACTATCATTATTATATATTTAGTTATAAGGTAAATACTTATTCACATATTTATCAAGATAATTTTTTATCTAACCAATTTTTCAGTTCTCGAAAATATTTTAAAGAATCAAATGATTGATATATGTTTAAATTATATTTTTTCTTATAATTGTTTTAAAAACCATAATTTATGAAAACTATTAAACATCTCTCACTCTTATACCGTCTTTCCAAATTAGCAAATCATACTCCAAAAATAAAGTATTAAAATATCACAAAGCGTAGAACATTAATAAGCTACATATATTTATGTTTCTTTTACGAATAAATACTTGTAATTATATGTTATTGCTAACTTTGACATGAGTTTTTTTTCTTTTGCAATATTTAAAATGGTAAGATCCCACTTTTTGTTTGCAAGATCACTTCTTTTCTAACTTTCAATGGGTTCAGGTCCGATAGCCACTTCGACTCGAGTCTGGTAGTACTAAAAAGGTTTGTTGCTCTTCTTCTTTCTAAAAGATAGCTATTCTTTGCCTCTCGATCAAGATTTACATTTTAAAAATATTAAAATTATGTAATTTGAGTTTTTTGAAGAATTTTAGATTGCAAATTATGATTTAAATTAAAAGTTGAAAATCAATGTAGATTCAATTTTCGATTCTAGGATTCGGCCGGTTAAGGCCTAACATAAATCCTATGATTGAACTGTGACTAACTAAGAGAGCGGTTATTTCTAATGCTTAAGCTTTTAGATACCTCGAAAGTGTTCAATTCCAAGCTGTTGTGTGAGTCTCTTTAATGGTAGGGGCTTCCACGCTTTCTTGAGTCTTAGCCAACTTTTCCATAAGGTCCTTCCCCTCCACCCTTGTTTCAACTTTGAGCCTATTGAGTCTCCCAACTTGATTTTCAATCAAATCATTAACAGAGTTCATAACAAGTGGAAAAGCTAGCCCTATTTTGAACCCTGCATTCCACAAGGAACTTTTCTCTATGAAGTGAACCATGTGCGTAAAAACATATAGAACACATTTCTATGAGACATCCTTGATTTTTCCTCAAAGTATTCGTGATAATGACTTAGAACATGTGATATGAGTTTTCTCACATCTTTCTGTGAATTTTCATCAAGTGTGTTTTGTGCTATGGTAAGTTCATTCAAGAATTGCTCCTGCCATTGTAACCACCCTTGAACAAAAGCCTCAAATAAACTAACACTAATGTTGGTTCTATATAATCAAGGTGGCATATTTGTGTTTTTTTAGTTCTAACAAGAAAAGTAAAAAAGAACAGAAACAAATAGCAGAATTGAAAAAAGAAAGTGAGAGAACAGAAAGGGAAAGGGTGTAGGAGGAAGTAACATATAAAAACAGAAAGTGAGAGAACAGAAAGGGAAAGGGTTTTGGAGGAAGTAACATATCAAAATACCAAAATTATATAAACTTAGTTATTTTCTGTTCAGAGCATTATTTACATATATATATATATATATATATATATATATATATAGTGATAAGTCCCCAA
>JBDJHY010290706.1:0-10073 GCA_039654485.1 Withania somnifera | reverse complement strand
AAGGCTGTATTTTTTTTGGCTTAATCAACTAGAGGACAAACACTAATAGATATAATAATATATTAGGTTTAGGTTAAGGATAGTTAAGAGGGTGACAACAATTGAGTTGAGCTAATTGGTGTTGGGCCAATAGATATTACAATAATATACAAATTTTTACATTATCCATGTATTTCAATATATTATAGTAGATAACCTGTTTTATTTTTAAGGTTATTCTTCTTATTTTTTCGGATAATTATCTACAGTTATTTTTTAAATAAACTAATAATAAAAATTATCTTACGATAACAGTATATATTTATGTAGAAGTTAAAATTATATCTTCCATCGCAAATTATGTAGAAGCTGTGTTTGATCAAATACAGAGCTTAACAAAGAATAAAAGATACTTGAAACTTTCATGGTCTAAAACAAGTCATTTTCTTTTGTGTATATAGCTATAGCTAGCCTATAAATAATTGAAAGTGAAAGAGTTTTAAATAAACATGTATGACGGTGTTTTCGTGAGACCAACTAAAAATAAAAACATGACATATAAATTTGAATGGAGGTAGTAATTGGTAACCTGATAAATATGATAACTAATTTTGTTGTTAAAACTCATAAATAATATTAAAAAAAAAATCCTTACAATATCAGCGCATATGTCTGAAATCCTAAAATAAAATAGGATTGAAGATCATTATTACCTAGTACTTATTGTAATAGATATTATTTCCACCATTTTGGCTTCCAAATTCTTTCTTATTGCTGCTCTTTTGAGCATGTTCTCTAAATCTTTTAGACATATGCCTGAAGAAGGATAATGTAAAGGAAAAGGGGTAATTCAGTGTCGGATACCAATTTAATTGAATTTAGTAATAGTGATGGAGTCAGGATTTTAATTAAGGAAATTTAAAATTTAAAAAAGTAAATATATAAAAGAGTAAAAGGAACTCAACGCCTATTATATGTATTGTATATACAATATAATTTTTTGATGAAAGTGTTCGGATGAACTCCCTTTTGATATGCTAATTAATTTCGGTTATGCTCAGTCACTTTAGTTCAAACTCTATATTTATCTTTAAATTTTATGAGCTTCTATAATTATTAATTCAAAATTCAATTTTTTTAAAAAAATTTAAAATTTATAAACTTTAAATTCTAAACTCAAAAAAGGTTAAAAAATTGATAGTATCCATCACATAAAATAAAAAATATCAGTTAAACATACTCAGTGAGGAGAATTACTTCACTGAAATTCCTAATTTTGTCACTACGTAGAAGAACTTGTAACCTTGTTAAGTTTTTTCGGAGAAGGGACAAAAATATTTTTGAACTTTTAAAAATGGTATATGTATATTTTTTATTATATTTTAGGAACGTATATATCCTTTTCGTCATATTTTAGAATCGTATATATCTTTAACTCTAATGAAAAAGGTATATATGACCCCAAAATATAATGTACCTTTTTTTAAAGTTGGGGTATTTTTGTCCCCTTTTTTATATTTATTTAAAGTTTATATTTTTATTAATAACTTTGTCAAATACAATTTTTTTTGAAGTTCAATCAAATTAATTTTTATTGATAGCTCTATCAAATATCAAATAGGAAAGTAAAATATGAACTTGATAATTAAAAAAAGTTAAATATTAAGAATAAATTAGTATTAAATTAAGAATCAATTAAGTGTGTAACTGTCTATAATATTTATATTAAAATTTAGTAGTCGAGTCATAATTTTCATATTTGATAGAGCTGTTAATAAAAATATAAACTTTAAATAAATATAAAAGGGGATAAATATACCCCCAAACTTTAAAAAATGATGCACATATACCCTTCATTATACTTTAGGGTCACATACATCATTTTTGTTAGGGTTAATGGTATATATGACCCTAAAGTATGACGAAAATGGTATATACGTTCATAAAGTATAACGAAGGGTATAGACTTATCATTTTTAAAAGTTCATAGGTACTTTTGTCTCTTCACTAATTTTTTTTAAAAGGTGATATGACTAGATCGAAATTGATAATTCGATGCATAAAGTATCTTATATTAGTAGGGTGTAATTTGGGAAAGAACTGCATTTCGAAGGATGTGATATAGCAAGAGAATCTATCCTTAATGTAAGCACAATTCGAATCAATAATCTATAAATCACAAAAAAATTATTTTATCTTCTAAATTAATATTAATTAAAACGGAATATATGTTTATTAGAGGACCTGGCATCACAACGTGGTGGCTTGGATTCTCCCTCATGTTTCTATATATCTGGTTAATTTTCAGAAACAATTCAAATTAATGAGCATAAAATTAGTAACTAGTAATTAATTAAACTTATTAAAAAAACAAAAAACAAAAAACAAAAACGAAAGTGTTATATCTTTTCATTTGAGTTGTACAAAATTCATATGAGACAATATCTCATTGTCAAAGTACCATATATAGGTTGAAAAAAATTGTTAATGAATTATCAAAAAATTTCACTTGGCGTATTTAGCAATAGATTCTTGATGGATTTTTACTATTTATTCTTTCTTTTTTTTTGTATGTGTGTGTATAGTCACTCAATATTTTTAGGTCTTCCAGACCAATCTACAAGGCATGTTATACATTTACTTGAGTTAATTAGTTGTTCTTGGAAGATTATAAGTTGTATCACAATATCATTTCCTTGTGTTACAGTGGGTTCACAAGTCCACAATTAGATAGGAGATTTACACACTTTAATATGATATTAGAATAAATGTCACTGGTCTTAGAATTTGAATCTCACCATACCACCACTCATTAATCTCAAGACATAATACATAACTGAACTCTTTAACTTGATTTTAAATTACATTTATGTTTTTTAATTTTGGATGTGTATAAGTAAATATTTTAATTTGTATAAAGTTGAACAAGTAGATACACACATTCTACGTGGCGTAATACACATAGGACATCAAGTAGAATATGAAATTGTCATGTAAGACGCTACATAGGATGCGTGTGTGTATTTGTTCAATTCTATACAAATTTAAATATCTAATTGTGTACATTCAAAGTTAGAAGATATAAATACAATCTGAGGTCAAATTAAAAAAAAAATTAATATACTATACCGAAAAAGAATTAGGCTCACAAATAATGAGGCTGTTGAAAAATATAGTTAAATAAGTAAAAGTGTGTTCTCTAATAACTTAAAAATATTTACATGAATTGGAGTAAACACAAGTCCTATGTAAAGACTAGATGAATCGAAGCAATAATTGCTACGTACAAAGTAAAGAGTGCGGACTCTTCACCTTCAATTTTGTAGCCGTAAGGATTTTTTAAAAGTACATTATTTTTGGAGAGTTTGGCATGCATAAATCGACATATAGTCTGCTTTTGGCCGAGCTAGCATAATTTTTTTAAAAGGCCTCAAACCATTAAAAAATCATTCACCTTATATTTAGCTTTTTGGTCCTTTCAGCTACTATCAATGTGGGGCTTTTGTTCGCACATCTAACAATTATATATAAGCTATACCTATTCAAACTTGCTTACGTTCAATTATAAAAAAAAAAAAAATTAAAAACACAATTAAACACTTCATAATGTAGGTTTCTAAAATCATTCGAGTAAATACAGAAAATTCAAACAATTATTATTACTTAGTAACTAGGTAGGGTAAATTAGATATATAATACCTGGATATGACTTTTAACATGAGAAAATCCCTTTATGGCCATCATCTCCATAATTCTCTTTGGTGTTGCTTCTGTCAATATAACAGAAAAGAAGATAATTATTGCTGAATTTTGAACTCATAATTTTGTAAGTATAATTGGTCAGAGCATAAAGTTCACATTCGAAATATTTCAAAGTTGAAAATCATCAAACTTAAATTTTGAATCGCCAATCTGTGAAATGAAGCCGCATCTTAGGGTAACCAAAAAATAAATGACACCTTTTCCTTGTATTTCTTAATTCAGTATTTTGTGTCTGAATATTGAAATAATACATGAATTGAATATACTGGAATTTCCTTTCTTGTTGATGAATTGATATACACAATAATAAAAAGTAAAAATATACTAATTTATTAAGAAAAATATTACTATTTCTTCCACCAAGAATTTGAACAGATTGAATGAAGAGATGATGAAGTTATAGAGTCCATCTTAGACGTGGGGCTAATGATTTCTTGTGTTTTCTAACTTCATTCAATATTTTTTTGGATCTTCTCATCATCATTATTTTTGGTGTATACTGAGACATTTTTATGAATATTTCCATCATCTCAAAAGCTTATATTATAAACATCCAGAGTTTATACAATGGAAATTAATTAAGAACAAAAAATAGGATTTTGGAGTATGAGGTTATGGACTTTTCTTTTGTTTGCGTGGACTTTAGGAAACATATCCTCTAATTCCTTGTCATTTCCTCCTTGAATCATTTCCCTCACACAGAAATATTTAAAAAAAAATTAAAAAGGCATAAATATTTGGGAAAGATTAATATATAGTTAATTAAAACAAAACTTGTATGTATAGTTACCTCTCATCCGGTGGTTGATATTCACTTTAATTTATAATTTTAACTAATTTAAATTTATTACGTACGGGAACTCATTTAAGATAGTAACGCTCTCGGTTGATTTATTACAAGAATGAACTTGAAGGTAGATGATCTTCAACTTCTCATCCCGCTTGTCCCATGTATGGGCAAAACTTCAAGGTCAACAAGTTCTGCTTTTTGACCTTGAATATTTGTCTATGTGGCAATCGCAAGTCAAAATTTAAAGACATCCATTTTCAAGTTATTGGGAGTAAAGTTGGAAACATCTATACTAATAAGAAATATCTTCTTTTTTTTTCGATTAATTTTCAGAATTTTTATGTGAAATCTTTGATTAAGACACTATTTATCTCACCACAAACTTCAAACGGTTTGGATGTATACAAAAGTATTCAGTGATTTCATTTTTCACTTCAACAGCGCTAATTTAATAATTTTTAATGCGAGAATTAAAAGATTTTAGCAATTATAATTTAAAACTATACTAACTTTGAAATATGTATGGTATATTTAAGGATTGCTTTTATTAATCTTGTGTGAAAAACATTTTTTTTTTAAAAAAAAAGTAAATTCCCTAGAAAGTATTATTAGTCCAATATTAATGTATATGTCGTACAATTTAGGCACAATGATCAATAAATGATTGTATATAGGACCCTAAGCTACAATTAGCTAGTGTCACCTAATTTTATTGTTCTATACTTTTAATACGAGCCATTAATTGGTAAAACATTTTTATAGAAAAAGATAGAATTTTTAACAATTAATCCTATCATGTCATGATGCAAAAATGGTCAGGTAATTTTCAAGTGAACTAAATTACTTGATAAATAAGACAGATAATCTGATAATTAAAACTATATAAAATTTATCCTCAGCTGCTAAATAATCTGTAGCTAATATGAATTTTTTTGTTAATTCATCACTATTCCGTTATTTAATAAGATTAATGATGAATGTTAATATTTAGTGGACATAAGCTATCAGTCACTAATTTTATTTTAGTAAATGGTGAATTAAAAAATTAAATTACTCACTTATCCCAGAAAATCAAATGTTTAACCTTCAGATAAAAATGTCTGAAGTCATATACGAATTTTCAAACTTCAATCGCGAATGTTTGAATTTATACGGCCCAAGCAGAAACTTACAAAAAATAATTAGACATTGAGTATAAACTAAATGTGTGACCTCAAAAGTCGATTTGCCCTATTAGCGATATATAAGTAATAACTAAATAATCTAGATAATAGGACGGAGCTATCTTGTATTTACTAGGTTCATTCAAACCTTCTTAAGCTGAAAAACTATACTATTTTTACATTGTTAATTTATTTTTTATATATATATATATATAGTAGGAGTCAAACTTCGTTCGGCTTGTTTGTGTATTTACCTTTTCAAATTTAAATTTTTTTAGTGAAAATTTTGACTCCGCTACTACTAGATAATATTTCAAAAAAGTTACATGATTAATATAAAAAAATTAAATTAAGAAACATAATACACAGAGTCAAAAGGTTTGAACTAAGAAACACTTTTTCACTTCCTTTTGTATAACCAAGCTAGCTAATTGTCTCAAAATTCTCATGTCAACAATAGCCAAATTCAATGTGCAACCCTAGAATTTCATGAAAGTAAAACCTCTTTTTAATTTGCTAAAAATAATAGAAATAGAAATAAAGAGATTGAAGTTGAGTAAGTTGATAAAATTGCCTGCCCAATAAAGGATCATATACTAGCTAGGCTTTTTGGGTTTTCTTTTTCTTTGTACCAGAAAATTTGTACTCATTTCACTTAATTTCATAAAATATTTGTCATTTTTTATCATCAGCATATATTGGATAACTTTATTTACTAAGATTAAAATACATAAAAATAAATTACTCAATATCTTTTTTCTTATCTTTATTGAAATTTAAAGTCTGATAATACATAATAACCTACTTTATTGACCATTACAAGTCAGAGGTTTCCACACAAACGTACGCATTGTGTTCCATATTTGTTTTCTATTTAGTTTTGGAAAAAAATATGAAAAAATGAATATCCTCAACTCATTGTCATTGTTTGAATTGATATATGTAAAAGACATTCTAATAAATTAACAGTACAGGACATCGTTATTTTCTCCGACCGCTCGACATTATAGATCATGATGTAAAACACATTCTAAATTATATTATCAAAGGGAGGATTGACCAGAAAAGGACTGATAGTTAGTGTATGGTCCGATGGATATTTCAATCTAATAGATTTTCGACAGAAAATTAGGATAATAAGATTCAACAGTCGTCTTTATTATATTCATTATCTGTCAAACCTCTCTATAATTCTATCATTTTTTTGGATATTTCTTACCTGCTATAGCAAAATATTATTGTACATTGAATAAATAATATGACATACATGAAAAATGAAAAGAAAAACAGCTTTATAGATAATTTACTAAAGACTTGAATATATAAAAAAAATTTAAATTTATGAGTTTTGAATTTAGAGTGACTATTTTACGTGTTAATAACTAAATTATAAATTTAATATTTATATATATTTAGTAAAATTTTAAATTAAATTATATTACTTAAACAAAAATTACTGAATGGTACCCATATTGCTCCAACCTTGATATAAAATAAAACAAAGGAATTAATACAAACTTATTAATGTGAAACTGTCTTTAATTTTTCTTAAAATATAGTACCACACATGTCTATTTTCAAACCTTTTTCTGAATGAACTTATTTAGAAATCCCATGCAAATAAATCAAGATTAGGTATACAAAATTGCGGCTTGAATATAATAATAAGATAGAAGTAGAGTGGAAACGGCAGTGCAATTTAGGGGCTTGAATCCTTCATTCCAAACTGAAAATGACAACACAATTATAAAATCTTTGAATAATAATCTCTATAATTCATCCACAATAGACATCTTTATGACAATTATTATTTATAATAATAATTCACTAGAATCGTTAACTTTTTTTAAATTAATAATTTTTTATATATTATATAATAATGTTTTACTATATCAAACGATGTCATTATATATTTCACTGTATGTACAATAAAGTTTGAGTTATATATTCATTTAAAGGTATAATCAAATAAAGTGGTAGAAATTATGAGCTTCTTTAATGGAATCCCAATAAAAATACAAATATTTTTTTTGTCATTTATAGTATAGAAATAATACAAGCAAAGCCACTTGCTAAATAATCTAAACACATATGTTAGGTTTTTTTTTTTTTTTTTTTTGTTATATGTTATTATCCTTGTTATTCACATATGGCTGGATCAATTGGTATCTTTTGACTGTTCATCCTTTATCCTTATTCCAGTTAAATTATTGGATCCTTTTTCAAACAAATTGTGAGGCTATACTTTTTCCACTTTTTTTTTTTGTCCTTTTTAGATTCGTGCAATGACTTGCAAATTACATGAGAGATACAAATCGAACTAAGTAAATCCTATGAGTTCATGAATAAGCAATAAACAAAAATTAAATTCAATTTCACATCGATTTTCCACACAAAAAATTCACTTCCCAACCACTCGATCATACGCCAGCAAGCTTCATTCATTTTATTTATGACCTTTTTTCTTAACCTCTTGGGAAGCCCAAGAAAATCTAATTCTTCAATTGTGATGAACAACCTAACATTATGATGCAATCCAATTCGAACAATTAATCTAAACAAATCGTCCATCTAACCATTTAAACTAAAAATAATTAAATAACGGACTATTAGTATAAATTAAAGTTCATTATTAATATTCTTGTGACCTATTTTCACCTTCATTATAATCTAATAAGTTATATACAATGACATTGTAAAAATGTTTTACACTATCAATCAATATAATTTAAACCACAATATAGTAGGTTAAATTATCATTTATATTCTCATGATTTCAGATAATCTATAATAGGGATTCGCTATACTGTGTTGTTTATACCACACTACTCTATCTCTGTGTAACATATTCTATTCTAGAATTACTAATCTCAAAATAAAACAACCAAAAAATATATATTTTATTTTCCAAGTTAAACTTAAATTACCTCAAATCCAGTTTAAACAAAACATATATTTATATTATAAATTACATATTTCGTTTCTAGCTCAATATCAAGCAAAAAATATATCCCCTAAACAATTTTATCATTATTTAAATATATTATTCCGATGTTAATTCTCGATGTCTCTGAATTAAAATCGTATAAAGGCAATTAGGCATAGAGCTACTAATAAGAACAATGTAGTATTTGCTAACTATAATACATATTATGCAACATTGATATCTTGTCATACATATGGGGAAATAGAAATTAAATGACAAAAAGTTGTTTATTGTAAATCATTTGAAGGACTACTCATAACTTCAACTTTTTTTGGTACAAATATACAACAATTATGGATTTTTTTTCC
Organism: Withania somnifera; assembly: GCA_039654485.1. Taxonomy (NCBI): domain Eukaryota; kingdom Viridiplantae; phylum Streptophyta; class Magnoliopsida; order Solanales; family Solanaceae; genus Withania; species Withania somnifera. The sequence continues at coordinate 1,085 of JBDJHY010290706.1, read as the reverse complement.
AACATTCATTATGTAATAGAGGTCAAGATTTATGTCCTCCTCCATGTAATAATTATTATTTTTGATAAGTACAGATTGACGTCTTGCTTAGCTCCTCCTCGTTGCTAATTTATGATGTATCTATTGTTATGCCAATAGTAATGGGCAGCTAATTTTTCGTTAAAGGAGGTTCTGATGAGCATGCTTCCCTAGCTAAATTTCCACCTAGCTCCCTTGGTCATAGACTGGCTCTGCAACTGGCCGTGGGTATTCCTTCTTTATACAAGTTCTCAAACGAGGTTTTTGAACAGAACTTCAATAGGCGAAACATGTAAGTATTGTGAGGTGTGAAACGATCTCGTACTAAATGAACGATTTTCACTTTTTATAACAAAAAAAAAATCAACCTATAATAATGAATCGTTAAAATAAATAAATAAATAAAAAGTTAGTCATGTGATTGACAAAACATAGTAGAGAATGAAGGATAGAAATTGTCACACATTACTAACAATGTACTTGTACTTCTATATTTTTTTGTTAGAATTTCAGCAAGTTAAATTAGACATAACATAAGGTCTATAGCATATATTCTATGTCTAGCTGTTAATAAATCAAAGGTCAAAATTATAGTTGTAATAACTTGGAATGCTTTTTCATTGTAATAAACATTAAGAAAGACAAACAAGTGAGTGGGAGAAAAAGAGAGAAATTATGACTTCGTGGATATAGAGAGATTCAATGGATCTTTTCTCCATATTTATAAGAATATCTTGATTTTCAAGATAGACTTCTTAGATCACTCAGACATATTCATTTCCTTTATGTTCTGCTAGCTCCCATTCATCCGCATGTTGAATAGTAGGAGCTTATTTGTGTGATTCAATTTATTTGCCTTAGGGCTACTTAAAATGGGGACGGATCGTGATCGGACTAGGATTGGGATAGATTGTATCGGGATGAATCGGTATCGGGATGGTACTGGGCCGGGACGATCAGGACGGAACACTCATCCCGTCCCGTCCCGGTACGTACCGGGACGGGACGATTTTTTAATTTTTTTAATGTTATTTTAATTTATAATTATTGTACAAATAATTTATAAT
>JBDJHY010290695.1:0-10073 GCA_039654485.1 Withania somnifera | reverse complement strand
TATTTGATTTTTCTATCTCCATTGTATTTCGGAGACGATGTATATTATATAGCTTCTATCCTTGCTTCTCTACACTAATGGTTCGTTTGGCATTGACATCGGGTCTTGAGTTTGTTTTGTAAACTTACTATTTTTCTTATATTTTTTTTCATATTCTTCTGCTTTCACTATAGTAGTCCTCCGCTTCAGCTACGGAATATGGGGTTTGGTTCTCCTACTTGGGTATAGTAGGTGCCATCATGACTTGAGAAATCGGGTCGTGACAGTACCCATCCCACCAGGGGGCATCTATTAGCGTTCAGGGTCGTGCTGGTTAGGGTTGGGCTAGTTCTGTTGATAGTTCCGATTGAGAGGGTGTATTTATCAAAATCCAAAACTAAGATCATGATTGCACCTACGGTCCCACCATTAGGCCAGCCCAACCCTTCGTCCCAGAGCGACAAGCAATGGGTCGATAACAGTTAACAGTATAATATAAAGCACTAAAGAGTAGGATGAAAGAAATGTACCATAACAAAAATATATATATGACACCTCCCAGGGATGGTAACTGTGACAAAATAGAGTTAACTATTTCATATTAACCAAAATATAATACATACAACTACTCTATCATAAAGTAAATACAAAACCAGTCTGCCCTGAACAGGATAAGGCCGAAAACCAACAAAGCTGGAGAACAAGCTCAGCCCGAATGTTGGAGCTTACCTTTATATCTGAAATCAACTTGCACCCCTATTTTGCACGATCTCATCCACTACGATGATCCACGCTATTATCTGCACCATGGAGACAGAATAGAAGTGTAGCATGAGTACAAACAACACAGGGTACCCACTAGGCATCATCCATCAACCGAGCTCAATCAAATACAAGAACATCGAGTATGTAGCCTAGATCGGAGGAAAACAAGTAAAATAGTACATGAAAATAAGGCATAACAATAAGAAAGTTAACTGACAATAACTAACACAGGGCACAAGCCCACGAAAGTGTACCTAATATCCAGCTTAACTCAACTTGATAAATAGAATGGGTAAAAATATGGGAAGACAAGAATATAAGCAAAATAGAAAAGTAATTAATAGATAAACTCCAGTGGTGCCCCATCCCACCACTGGACACATACAATAAAGAAAACATACAAAACCTACCTGATGCCGCATCCCGCCGGTAAGCAAGTAGTCCAAGGGAAATTATGGAAAAGGATTTGATGGTGTTCAGAAATCCAGAGGTCATGGAACTCCTATAAAGACAATAAACTAATCCCCAGCCTAAGTGAAACAAATACGTACTCTGCCCTTGTTTTTTTACTATCTCATGTTCTTGCTTTTGAGTTCTTTTGCAGGTATCTTTCAAGAGTGGTTGGACACAATAACCAAAGACCCTGGAGGAAAAAGCTACAATTGTTTTCTTTTGACTAGTTTTTATCCCAAGAAGGGTTTCTTTTAGCAATAATTTTTAATGAGGTAGCACTAAGGACACCGTGGAAGTTAGGGAGTATCTTTTCTTACTCTATTTTTATAAAAAGAGCGGTCGATGATGACTAAATGGATGAAAATTTAAAGAAGTCAGTCTTTGCCTATGCCTTTTATTTTAAATTATGTCTAAATTTTTGGAGAAAGAGTCCTCAGACAAATTACAAACTATCCGCAAGAAAATAGTAGGAAAAACCTCAGATCACAAGCTTTGAGGTGGCCCAGTGGGCGATCACTTTGTTCCTTGAAATAAAAGTGAGGCTACGACTTTAGGATCTATACAGATGATCACAAAAGAAAAAAGAGAAGTCTATAGCCCATAGGTCGAAAACTCAACACGAATCTATATGGATTGATCATCCATTAGAGAAGAAGCTCGGTACCATCTCAAAGATGGGAAGGGAACTTCCAAACGCAAGGTGCATGTGAAATATTATTCATATAAATTTGTATTAATGCCAAAAGTCTATAAAAGTCGACATCAACTATTTGGCTTTTAATACTCTAATTTTATATGATACACTGTCTCGAATACATCCAGACTTTGACACACAATCATATAAAATATTAAAGAGATCCCTGCTAACTTTGTTGAGGTTAAAATAGGCTAAAATGCATAGAGGATGCAATTAAGAACCATTATAAAGGATGACAGAGGCATGTGTAATGATAAAATATATTATCAAGTAACTCCAAAATTTGAGAACAACTCGACACTTGTAAACTCTTAGATACAATACACAAACTCGAGAAACCGAAGCATCCTCCTCTGAGGCATCCCAAGGAAAATATTGGCTGTGAGATGGCTTTAATAAAACCAATAAGAATAGACCCCGAAGAATACGTAGGATTAGAATGGATTATAGAGTTAAAACATAAGGAAATAATCACTATATAAAAGACTTTCTAGTAAGCAAAAACTGCCAAAAATAACTAACGAGGTGCCAAGGCCCTTTTTCTTTCGGGACATAGAATGATTTTCCTTTGTGTCATTTGAGAAGTCGACCGAGTAATCCTCATCGACAAGGATCAATATTGGACCAAGCTGCAACCCTTTCAAAGATTATAAGCGTGAGATAAACAATCTCCCCTCCTACTATTGGCCTGGAAAAGGTGTCTTTAGAGTGGGTTGCCTAAGGGATCCAGGGTAGAGTAAGGTCTATTCTATTCTAAAAGGGCTAGAAATAAGAGGATATAGGGAACCTTGGGGAAAAAAATACCCACAAGGTATGTATCATGAGTAGTGAGGCCAGATTAGCTCACAGAGAGACCCCTACAAAGCGGTCTCACAAATCCTCATCTAGTGCATTCAAAATTTTTGAAACAGAGACAAGGAAACCAGGATCTCATGATAAATAGGCCAATGAAAATAAGAATCGTAGTGTTTTCCATAACCATCACTTTCCCCGAGCCTTGCCTATAAATTTTCCCTTACCCTCGTGAAAAATCTAGTAGACATCGTTTAAAGAAGGGTTTCAAGATTCGATAAAATGATAAGAAAAAACTATGGACAACCACAAAATAAAATGGTAAATTCAAGGGAACCTAAATAAACCACCATTTATGAAAAGGATTTCCTTGTGAAACGATTCTTTCCCCTCGAAAGAAAGGCGTGGGGAGGATCTTAAAGCTAAAGTTAGGCATTTATATAAAAAAATCCTTGAAGCAAAAATAAAAAGGCAAGCTCTTGGATGACTACCATGTGTTCAATCCAATCGAACAAGCAGTACTCCATAGTTAGTATTCTTGGTTGTATGATCAGAAAAGTTTCACGGGTCAGACCATTCCTTTTTTACACTAAACAAGAAAACCCAAATAGCTGATGTAAAGATCTGCATAGAAAATTAGGCAAAAGGCCCAGTAAAGATGCGTGAGTTACCATGGGTCAGATTAATGAATGACAATAAATCATCCCTAAGAGGAGGGACTCCTACAAAATCAACCAAAGGCTGGGACTTCACAAAACCTTTGCTAACCCATAACTAAAGTGCTATCAAAAGCCCCTATAAGGAGATGCGGAAGAAGGTATTTTTCTCTAAAATCTTAAAGGTGTCCACTTTCAAATAAGAGGTTAGGTGCCTCGGGTAAGGCCAATGAAAAAAACAAAAATACATAGTGATCTCATCTCACGTCTCCGAGTATTAGCACTAATTGTGACACGGGTACGAGGGAAGAACCCAATTACCTCGTTCACATCTCCCAGCATCGGTCCTAACCAATGTCTCCGATACGATTACCTCAACATAGGTATATCAAGACATAAACTTATTCAAATACACCGAAAAAGAAGCTTGACTAAATACAATATGAAAAATCGAGAAGATAAAGTTTTGTTATTATTACTTCCCTTTAAACAAGGAAAAATTACATAATACAATGTAAATTTACAACAAAAACTAGATATCCGATTACACATCTGGCCAAAAATAATCATTATGTCTCTGGTCTAATTAGCTAGGAGGACTTTCTTTAGGAAGGACCTTTCTTTTTGGAATTAAAGGGGAGAGCCTCAAATCACAACATAAGAATCCTCGATACCCTCTAAGATGCCCCACAAAAAATACCTAAACAAAACTTCATTTACTCTTTCTGATGGTGAGAATTTTTAATGGAGCAACCCTCTGATAAGGAGGAAGAATCACTAAAGAAAAAATGTGCCCAAGAAAGATCAGGAATAGCTCAGTGACAATTGTATCCTCATCAACGTTGGGAGGATCTATTGATTTCACAAAGATTCTTCCAAGGTAGTCTGGTACCTCCAAGGAAACTGACAAGTTCCTACACAGATGGAAAGGCCTAAGGCCGACATAAAGAGGGTTGGTCGATTAGAGTGCAGCCCATCACACTCACCCTGGGAAGTTTCTATATTCCTACCTCACTCTTATCAAGAACCCATGAACAGAACTTAGTTTAAATCGCAAGGATTGAAGATGATAATGAGGCAAGGACTATGAAGAATGCAACGGGTGTATGTTTTGACTCCAAAAAGATTTGCTGATTACATAATTGAAGACAATGGGACAGAAGAAGGAATGTAAACAAAGAATTGAGAAAGGATGAAAATTATAGACCAAAAGTACTTAGAAAAGGATCTTTGATGAGTGTCGCGTGGATGGACACCCACAAAGCATATGAAAATTGAAGCCTTAAAAACCATATTATTGACATTTAAGGTGATGTTTCGAGTAAAGAGGGTAGCAATTTGACTGTTTATGATAAATAAAAAGTAAAAGTAGGGGCAAATAATATGGTTGATTAAAATATGTATGTTCTATTAAAATGAAAAGGTTCGAGGTTGTATAAAGAAAGCATAACCTCGGGACCAATTAATCATCGATTCAAGATTTCTCAAAAAGTGCAATGACTATATTTCTTGAAGAGACTCTATAGAAGGTGGGAAAGGCTCCTTTTAGTTGATAATCTCTCAGTCGGACTAAGAAGGATAGAAGAATGAGTTTCTTTTCATCTCCCCACCACAATAATGTCATGCAGTAGAGACAAAGGGACTATCTATATGAGGTAAAAATAGGTTAAGCTGAGTTTGGTCCTATTAGGCTAAAGGCTAACTGAATACGAGTATAGTTAGTCTACGACACCATCGTCTTAGTAAAATATCAAGTCAATAAGGCATACTCGTAAAAAGAGCAAAAGTTCTTGAGATCAACTAAGGGATAGTGATTGTGTACAAAGGGCCTACAAAAAGACATTGTATCAGGACACACAGACTCTTAGGTAGCACCTGAATGTACCGCACCAGGCACATAGTAATAGGCTGGCATCCCCCAACTGTTCAAGAATGAGTTGCCAAAGGACATTGGATACATTACTATAGGCTTAAATAATAATGACATCCTATCAAAGGATGGTATCTATGTCCTATAAATAGACACTCCCTCTTCCATTCTAAAGCATCACTTCCTGCTCATCCTTACCCCTTAAGCATTAGAACACTTTAGCTTGCTCCCAATAATTGGCTTATTCCTTAACTGATCCTATTTTTTCACATTTTAATTGCTCGAGTTCAGATATTCTAGATTCTTGACTAATAAGAGACTCTCGGCTATGCTATAAGAGTTGATCATAACCTTTACTCAGTTGATTTATTCATTCCTTTATTGTGTTAATTATTCCCTTATAAGGGTCTTATAACTATTTTAAAGATAATACCATAATGGTGCTCTTAACTCACGTATAAATTGAATAGTACCAAAAAAAGATACATACAATACAATTTTCTTAGAAATGAGTCAAAACTTTGACCACATGATCCATATAGAATATCATAGCTCTAAATATTTTGATGATAATAATACTTGGATTAACTAATAATCTTTCAATTGCCTACAATCTCTTACTGCAAATAAATTTGATGCTATTCCATAAAAATAATGAAATCAACCGATAACTAGAGTTAGTACTACTTGCACTGACAATTACAAGTTGATATGCCTTGAATAATTCATACGTTGAATATCAAAGAATACATTGAACTACCTATGTGCTTGTAATGACCCGTTTGGTCATTTCCTTGCTTTTTATCTATTTTATACTTAAAGCTGACTGGTAGTTGCCCAAAATCATTTATGATTACAAGGGCTGGTAGCTCGGTGCCCTGACAGCTCATTTGTCTGTTATCTCAATTTCTCTATTTTAAAGTTTCAATTTTGAAATAGTGGAATTCAAGTGTGAAATTGTAATAAACGCCCTTGATATCAAATTTTGACAGTTCCTTTAGCTCCAAAATACCGACTTTGGTCTAGTTAGATCTTAAGTTTGTATCCCGATATTTTTGTTTTAAGTTTGGGATATTTTATTGAAATTCAGCCCAGCTAAAGCTCATTTTGGAGCTTGGGTGTTCTTTTGGTAATCGGAGGTTAGATTACAATTTCGACAATTCCATCAGCTTTGAAATGTCAATTTGGCTAGTTGAGTTATTCGTTCGCTTCCTGAGCTATCTAGGCTCATTTTGAGACGGTTTGTGAAAAGTTTAAAAATTGTATCCTTTTGAGTTTGGGGTCCTTTTCTCTTGAAAGGCCTCGGTTTGGCGCTTCATTGTGTTTTCCACCCAAAATACACTCTTGGTTTGCTAGAATTAGACTCGGGATGCTCATTTTATTGAGTTTTGCTGTAGGTTGCAGACCGTCCCAGTGACCCTTGGGCCGCCCCTACAAGCAGGGCTTCACCCTGGCGAGGCCTCTCCATCAAGCCTCATCTCTCCCTGGCGAGGTCAACCCAGCAGCCAAAAAGGGGCACCCTAGCGGCCAGATCATTCTATAAAAAGGGGATCATCCCATTTATTTTCAAACATTTACCCTCTTCCTCTAGTAAGATCTATCTAACCTCTGTTATCTTGCTATAACCTAGTCTTACTTAGATATGTTAAAAAAATATTTGGATTTCCTATAACAAAATCCCAGATCTTTCATAGCGTTTCCTTTAAAAATCGCCATAGCCAGGTCTTGGGAGTTGATTTTAAGGTATTTTGAGCTGAGGGTAGTGGTGGGGAGTTGTGTCTGAGGTAGTATGAGTTCATGGAGCAAGATTTCACTGGTATTTCTCATTATTTCCGCCTCTTTTAGCTTATGTAGAAAGTTTGAGTTTCTTTACTTTAAACCTTATTCTTATTCTTTTAAGCTTGATTTTGGATCACGAGTCCCCCGGGCTAAGGGCTTCGCATTGGTTGCTTTATTTTTTCTAGGTTGTATATCTTGTTGGCCTATTTTGGGGCCTCTTTTTTTACCTGGGTTGCTAATTGTAATATGGGTCTCGTTATCCATGTTCTAACCCTTGGATTCATAATTTTATATTTTCGGGTGTGTTTAGAACTTCGGGCCTACGGTGTATGCATTTTGTAGACTTTTGTCGATGCCCAAGTTGGCTAGGTTTATTTATGTGCATTGTAAACTAGGTTATTATTTTATTCTTGCGATATGGCCAGTAGTAGGTTGGGATTTAGGTTGATCGTTATATATTTTGGCTTTTGATTACCTTATTGGTTTTCTAGGGCCCGTGGAAAGGTATAGAGGGTGAAGGGTTTTATGCGTGAGTCTTGACCTCACCATATGGGGGCCATAGACCTTGGGAACTATTACAGTTATCATGCGATGAGTGTAGTGAGATGAGCTCTTAGCTGGTGGACTTTGGCCGATCATAGACTCTGGTTCCTTTCTGTTTTCGTTATTATTAGCATTGTTGTTTCTATGTTGCGAGGCATCTGTATATTATTGTTTGGCCTGAGTTTGACATTGATGGGGCACAAACCCTACATTTGATTAGAGGTGCGGTCCTCCGGGACGCGGATCTTGATTTTGGTATTAATGGGGCACAAACCCTATATTTGATTAGAGGCGCGGTCCTTCGGGGTACGGACCCTGAGTCTAGCACTGATGGGGCATAGACCTTACATTTGATTAGAGGCACGGTTCTCCAAGGAGCAGACCTTGAGTTTGGCACTCTTAAGGTAAAGGCCCCAAGATTGGTACTTATTGAGAGGATGGTGTTGGCACTGCATGATGTTTCTCTATTTTATTTCCTGCATCCCCGTGTATTACCTTCGTATTGTTTGTGCTCACCAAGCTTAAGGGGGAAGTCACAGTGGGTTTTATTGTATTGTTTGTACTTACCGGTGATATGGGACGTCAGGTAGGTTTTGTGTGTTTACCTTTTGTTTCTCACTTAGTTATATTCTACCTTTTGATCCTTTACTAATAGTGCATATATGTATATTCTTATGGTTAGTTGGGTTTTGTCTTAGCTGGGGCACAGGTACGTTCCTTTACATTGATTTTGGGTTTTCAGGTACTGGCCACTCCGGATCGTGTGCACTAATTTTTACATTGAGGAGCCTAAAGCTATTATAGACATGGATGTGAGGCATCTCAGGTCTAGGGAGATTCTGATAGTGAAGGTTCGTTGGGTACATCGACCAGTCAAAGAGGCTACCTGGGAGACATAATATACGGGCCAAAAATCCATATTTGTTCGAGCCTTCTGGTGTTACTCCATCCTTGAATTTTGAGGATGAAAGTCCTTTTAAGTGGTGGATGTTTTAATGACCCGTTTGGTCATTTTCTTGTTTTTCATATTTTCTGTGCTTAGAGAGATCTAACAATTTCCCCAAGTCATTTATGACTTACTGGTATTGGTAGGTGGTGCCCTAGTAGCTCGTTTGCCCGTTATCTTAGTTTTCCTCTTTTGAAGTTTTACTTTTGAAATAGTGGAAACAAATTTGGACAGTTCTATTAGCTCCGAAATACTAATTTTGGTCTAGGTAGACCTTAAGTTCGCGTCCCGAGCTTTTCTTATTGAGTTTGGGTTGTTTTGTAGAAATTCAGCCTATCCAAAGCACATTTTGGAGACTGGGTGGTATTTTGGTGATCAGAGCATCAGATCAAAATTTTGATGATTCCATCAGCTTTGGAATGTCGATTTTGGGCTATTTGAGTCATTGGTTCACTTCCCGGGGTGTCCAAGATCATTTGAGCCGGTTTATGAAAAATTAAAAAATTGGCTCCTTTTGATCCTTTTGAGTTTGGGGTCCTTTTCTCTTAAACAGCCTTAGTTGGTCATTTGGTTGAGTTTGTAGTGTGTTTTCCTTTATTTGCTAGAATTGGATTCAGGATGCTCGTTTTAGGCCTCCCGAAGAGTTCATATTTTGCTGAGTTTTGTTGCAGGTTGTAGACTGCCCTAGTGACCCTTGGGCCTCCCCTGCTCCTAGGGCTTTACCCTGGCGAGGCTGCCCCAGCGAGCCTTATCTCGCCCTTGCAAGGTCACCCCAGCAGCCAAAGCAGTCTATAAAGAGGGGATCATCCCCTTCATTTTCAAACATTTGTTTCCTTTAAAAATCGCCATAGCCAGGCCTTGGGAGCTAATTTTTGGGTGTTTTGATCTAATGAGAGTGGTGGGGAGTTGCATGTGAGGTAGTGTAAGTTCATGGAGCACGCTTTCCTAGGTATTTCTCATTCTTTTCGGCTCTTTTAGCTTATGTATAAAGTTTGAGTTTCTTTACTTTAAACCTTATTTTCTCCCTCAATTCCTTATCTCTTTAAGCTCGATTTTGGACCACGAGTCCCCCAAGCCTAGGGTTTTGCGCCAGTATGCTTATTTTATTTTTTCTAGGCTGCAGGACCCGTGGGCCTATTTTGGGGCCCATTTTCTGACCCGGTTTGCTAATTGTGATATGGGTCTCATTTTTTGTGTTTTAATCCCTGGATTCATCATTTAATAGTTTTGGGTGACTTCAACTATGTTTGGAGCTTCCAGCCTATGATGTACGCATTTCGGGGACTTTCGTCGGTGCCCAGGTAAGTTAGATCTATTTATGTGCATTGTAGACTGGCTTATTATTTTGTACTTACAATATGGCTAGTATTGTGGGTTGGGATTTAAGTTGATCGTTATATGTTTTTTCTTATGATTACCTTATTGGTTTTTGGGGGCCTATAGAAGGGCATAGAGGGTAAAGGGTTGTATCCCCCGGGTCTTGGCCTCACCGTGTAGGGACCACAGACCTTGGGAACTATTTGAGTCATGCAACGAGTGTGGTGAGATAAGCTCTTAGCTAGTGGCCTTTGGCCGATCTTAGACTCCAGTTAC
>JBDJHY010290674.1:0-10073 GCA_039654485.1 Withania somnifera | reverse complement strand
AACATTCACCACACGCATCTTTATATACCTCATCCTTGTAACATCTCTGGCTAAGATGGATACATACATCTCCGCAAAAGTCAAACTCTCATCCAACTAAACTGAATCCACTAGAGAACATGAGACTCATTTGGAATCTAACATTACAACATTAAGACATAAAAAATCAAATGAATAGATAAAAAGGATGCAAAAGAGGTTGACCCTCCTGCTGAACCTCATCATGACCTTCATGGATGACACCTACTGAATACACGATCCCCAACACTTCTAAGGTATGAAGCCTATGATATAGATAGCTCTTTATTGAAGTCTATCCTATCACCAACACTTTCTATAAAGAATCTCACAACATTATATACTCTAATATCTAGTCTCATAGTCATCAAATTAGCCCATCGGCTATCTACATGCCTACAATTCAAAGCCTTAAAAGATGGTATATAATTGCTCGAGTGGTAGCTATTATTATATATGAAGTTTTACAAAACTACATACTAAACCACCAAATTCAAGCACACATGCCCTAAACATGTCCTCCAGGACCTGAATAGTACTCTTGGACTGGCCATCAGTCTGTGGGTAAAATGTTGTGTTGAGCTGGACCTCTGTACCCCTCTTTAAATAGTCCTCCAAAGATGAGATGTAAATTATATACCATGGTCTGATATGATAGAAAATGAATCCTCATGCAAATGAACCACCTAATGAAGGTAATGTAAGTTAACCTCATTTCCTTATAGGATGGATGAACTGGTAGGAAGTTTGCAAACTTAGTCAACCTATCAATAATAACTCAAATAGAATCAAAGTCCCAAATATTATACAGTAGCATCGCTATGAAGTCCATGGTCACCCATTCCCTCTTTTACTCAAGAATAGGAAGCCTCTAGGTCTTATGTCCTAGAACTTAACCTGCTTATAGTTCAAACATCTAGAAAATAACTCAACTATATATCTCTTCATACCAAACCACTAGTAAAGTTGTCATTATATATCTTATCTGCACCAGAGGAAATAAAATATTTGTAATAATAAGACTCTTAGAGAGTGAAATATATCAAATCCCAAATTCTCAAAACATAAATACGACCTGCAAACATTAGAAAACTATGAAAATCTAAGGTGCTAGCCTCACCTCGCAATAGCTAATCTCAATACCCCTCAACTATTGATCCTCAAACTAGCATAGCTAAATCTAATCAACCAAAGTAGAATGAGCCTCAATGCTAGCTAGAATCCACTGAGAGTCTGACAAATCACATTAAATAATTAGATCACCAAAGATACGATTTTTAAGGCCTGGCTACCCATACTTACTACCTTCTACCTCAAGGCATTTGCTACCATATTTTACTTGCTCGGATGATATAAAATAGTGATATAATAGTCCTTCAGATCTTCAATCCATCTTTACTACCTCAAGTTAAGCTCCCTCTAACTCAGAATGTACTGAAACTGTGATGGTTGGTGAAGATATCACTATGTACATCATAAATATAATGCCTCCATATTTTTATAACAAAGACAAATACCACCAATTCCAAGTCATGCATAGGGTAGTTGCACTAGTGATCCTTTAGCTGCCGTTAAAGCATAGGATATCACTAAAACTTGTTGCATCAAAACACAACCCAAACCAACACTCAAACCACCATGATATATCAAGAAACTCTAACTACTAACAAGAAATATAAACACTATAGCTGAAGTCAATAAGGCCTTAAGCTAAAGAAAACTCATCTCACAATCATTAGAACACCAAAATAGGAAATCCCCCCTAGTCAACATAGTTAATAGTGTTGAAACATAAGAGAAACCCTTAGTAAACAGTCTATAGTAACCTGTTAAACCCCAAAAAACCATGAACCTTAATAAGATAAGTCATCCTAGGACAGTCACACACTCCCTCAATCTTTGTTGGGTCTTCAATAATCCCATCCTTACACACCGTGTGTCTTAGGAATGCTACAAACTCAAGACAAAACTTGCATTTTGAGAACTTAGCATAAATCTACTAATCTCCCAATATATGGACCATAGTCATTAAATACTACTCATGCTCCTCCCTATGCTGCTACTTATACCAAAATATCAGCGATGAATTTATAAAAATTTAATCCAAATATGACTTAAACAACCTGTTCATCAAATCCATGACTGCTGCTAGGGCATTGGTCAACCCAAAAGTCAATACCAAGAATATATAATTATCATATCGAGTCTAGCAGGCTGTCTTAGTGATGTCCTCCACTCTAATCCTCAACTGGTAGTAACCTAACCATAAATCATTCTTAAAAGAATAACTGCACCATGAATCTGATCAAGCAATTCATCAATACACAACATTAGACACTTATTCTTAATTGTCACGTTATTCAGTTGCCGGTAATCAATACACATTTTCATCAAACCATCTTTCTTCTTTGAAAATAACATTAGAGCACCACATGAAGACATACTCTATTGGATAAAACCCTTACCTAAAAGATCCTAATGATGAACTTTAGTATCCTATACTTGGTTTATGCTTAGACTCAACTCAACATAAAGAATACAAAAAAAAATTTGGTCCAGGTGCAGGAAATGAGAGGCCCCATTGCATGAACTTTTGCACCCACTTTTGGGATACGATTTGACTTTAAGGAACAAAATGGAAGCCTTATGATCCATGGTGCAACTCATGATAAGGAATCACAAGCTGTACCAGTGGCTGTGGTGGAGTCCTCTGACTTGGGTCCTTTCTCAAATGGTCTAGGATAAGTACCATGGATTGCACATCATCCCCACAGACCATACCATGATCTAAATAAATAAATGGGAAGCCCATGTATCTGACCCCATACCCCAAGCTGTAGCCTCTCAATACATATGAGCCTTCCACGACTCGGGCAGTTTCTCATAGGGCATGCTATCCAGACTTTTTAGTAGATTTAATAAGGGAATTTTTAGTTGTTTTGATGAGAGTTGTTTTGATCATTCCCTTCCGCTCTATGGCAATAATATACCTTTTTGTCTCTTGTAAGAGGAAATATAAATACTCTGTATTAGAGCACCATATAGAGACACACTATGCCTGATGAAACCCTTACCCAAAAGATCTCAAAGTTGAACTTTAAGATCCCGTACTTGGTATATGGTTTATTTTTAAACTCAACTCAACTTAAAGAAAATAAGAAAAAATATTTTGGTCCAGGTGCAAGACACAAGAGGCCCTAAGGGTTGTGGTACAGCTGCATGAACTCTGGATCCTACTCTTAGGGCACCATTTAGATTTAGGGAACAAAATAGAAGGTTGTGATCCATGGTACAACTCATGAGGAGGTACCACAGGATGTACTAGTGGTTGTGGTAGATTCCTCTGACTTGAGTCATTTCTCCAGTTGTCTAGGATAAGTCCCATGGGTCGCAGCCCCACATCCCGTACAAGGATCCAAATAAATGAATGGGAAACCCAACTATCAAGCCCCATAACCCAAGATGCAGCCTCACATTTCTTACGAGCCTTCCACTACTTGTACGGTTTCTCATGGGGCATACTATATAGACTTTTTAGTAGTTTTAGCAAGGGGCCTTTTAGTAGTTTAATGGGTTTTTTTCTCATTCCCCTTCCTCCTATACCAATACTATACCTTTTTTGGCTCATGTAAGAGGTAATATAGATACCCATATCTTTTTCAACTCATGGAGGGGACCAAGTTCCATAGAGAACTTATGTTCAATAGGTTCTAGACTAGGTATGAGGGTATTCAATGAGGATTTCCTTTATCCTGATGCCAAAGGTTAAGAAGTTTTATCAAATATTTTAGTCTTATGATCTAGGGCATCAACCCAATTATACACAATGAGTCCTATTTTGTCTCCCATGATTCTAAGCGTGTTCATTGAACAGTTTATGAAAGTTATTCATGTATTGGAATATATATACACACATAAATTTACTATGATTTGGAAGTACAAAGTTCATGACTTAACTAGTTTTAAAGCATATAAAGTATATGAGCACGACTCTTATAGTTTCAAGGCCATTTATAGCTTTTCTTAGTATGATTTAATCTTTTGATAACAATTAAAGATGAATATAAGTTTTACGCTTAAATAAAGCACTACCTAGTATTTTAGGATAAAATTAATCACAGACTTAAGTTATTTTTGCACTAGTAAAATCTTAGAAGAAGCATAATTTACTAGTCCACTCCAGTACAGTATGAGCATTAGCATTCAATTTCACAAGTAGTATCTAGCATTGAGATGGGTACCTAATAGACATCATTGGTTGATTGGGAATATATAAGAAATAAAATCAGTAAGTAAAAAGATACGACAATAAATTCCCAAAAGTCAAAAAAAGATCACATGTATAGAAAGCTAGCTAATAGGATATAGACAAGTAACACATCCTAGATACTAGCTATGATAAGGAAGATTCAAGAAAACAAGTGAAAGAATGTATCTGAATTAATGCTCAACTTTAAGAGATACAAATAATTAACACATATGGTGGTATACTAGTAATCTGAAATAACCTAGATAGAAATATGGTCTAATTACAACATATATAATCAAACATAAAAGGGACCCCGAAAGATCTAACTAATAACATAAAAGGGATCCCATAAGATATAATTAATGAACATTGGTTAATCTCAACAGGATAGGTTAATAAATGAATAAACATAAAAGGATGAATGAAAACCCTCTAGTACCCCATCATACTGAAGATACAAACAGTAAACAACACTCACAAATAAGATATGCAAAATGATATAATGCAATGATAGCAAATTAAATACGTATGCTCCTACCCTGACCCTCGAGTCTGATAGGTAGGACCGCATGAAAGACCATGACTTGTATACCTCTTCTCCGTCGTATACCCCTCCTCTGGTTGCCCATGAACCCTGATCGGCATGGTCCATGGGGAGATACAACTCGCATATGACTAACTCATAAGGTAAATCATACTTACATAGGAGTGGATATAATAGTCCTCAAGTGATATAATTGTACTCGGATAAGATAAACTCTATTCATACCTCTAACGGGCAATATAAGTAATGTCAATGACCGTGCCCAACCACGACTGGTATTAATCCGAAATGAACTCAACATCTAGATCATGGATGCCACTAAGTATAGTAATACATAACGCTTATCCTTTCAACATAAAAACTAGTTAAACACTTTGAAAGTACTCATTTTAGGTTCATAATACTAATAATAGGCTCATAAGGCCATCTAAGGTTTCAAAATCAATGACGTTAGGCTCGTGGCTATAAAATAGTGGAAACCAATGCATAAAAACCACTTTTATGATAATCATATTCTTAAAAAAAACAATGCCATAAGAAATCCTGCCATCCCTACCAAGCCACTAATTCTACAGCAAGAATAACTAACCAATTTAAATATCTATGATCCATGGATATTTCCCATAGAACCCATAATCTATGTTCCAGAGTTTGGAAAGAACACTAAGGGTCATAAGGTAACTATAATCACGAATACACCACCAATACAAAGTCAAGAAGCGGACTAAATGGGTGCCAACCTAGAAATCCCAACCCACGGATGTCCAAATACCACAATTACTACCTATATAAGGGAAGTGTAAGATCATAAGATGTAGCCTAACAGTCCTCCATAGACAAGCTCATACATACAATGAAGAAGATGCCTGAACTGCTCAAAATCACCAAAAATACTCAAATGAACTCCAACAATTGTACAACTAGCAAAATAACAATCTAGATATTAATACAATTCAAATGATACCCATAAATTTATGAAAATAGACAGGGTCAAAATATGAGCCAAAACAAGCCTACATGCCCGTGAACCCAAAAGCTCGAACAAAAGGTATCAAAATGTTATGCACATAGTAGGAACTCATACCCAAATTTTGGGGCTAAGATAAGCAAGAAATAAACTCGAAATAATGAAATAAGGTAAAGAACATACATGGGAAATTTGGTGAAATAAAAGTGGAAACCTAAAATAATTGACGGAATATCAAAGAAATCAAGTTTTCAACATCACCTAAAAGTTGATACAAAGACCTGAGTAGTTTAATGGAGGTTTTATAGTGTTTAAAGAAGAGAAATAGAGGCAATTTATGGAAATTTATGTTTCCAGCTATTTATAGTCATTTGATAACATACCTAAGACATCTCGTAGGCCTAGCTCATGATCTCGAGCTATTGGAAGAAGACCCATCACGATCACGTGAGATACTTGTTGTGATCATAAAGGGTGGGGAAAGATAGATCACGTGATCACGTAGATGAAGTACGCAATCAAAAAGGAGGGTTCAGGACCTAAAGATAGATCGTGCGATCGCATACCATCGATGCCACAATCGTGAAGAATAAAAGGGAGACACGTGAATTTGTGAAGAGTGACACATTAGTGCACCAACAACAGCTAAAGATAATAATTCCATCCGAAACTCTAACTTCAAAACAAGGTTTGGAATGCATTCAAAATCAAATTAACACAAACCAAATGTGCTACCTGCATGGAAATGACATTACGCATTCAACATCGCAGATAAAATTCCATACTAATGTCATTTCAACAAAATATTGACCAAAGCCAACTCTATGCCAAAATAACTAACTTTCCAATTGATTACTCAAAATGATCTCGATTGGTCAGAAAACCGAATAAGAAACTCACCTAACCCAAACCTATATTACAAAGTTAATGGAGTAGTCAGAATTTTAATCTAAGGCTCCGATGAAAAAGTGACTACCTAAGTTACACTTAGGGAAGATACACATAAACTATGCAATTTTGCATAAACTCAAAACTAAAGCCTCCAGACTCAAACCAAGAATCAATCTAGACCAAAATCCACATGCGAAGCTAAAAGAACTATCAAGATTCAATTTTGATTTAGTTTTCATAGAATATAGATTGAAGTTAATAATTTCAATACTAAAGGCTATAAATAGGGAAAAAACATAACAACCAAATGAACAACCCGGAAACCGAACTACTAGTTTCAATAAGTCACAATTGACTTAGGGACGCCACAAGAAAGCTTTGAAATACAAAAAAAAAATGCAAAATCATAAAAATGACAAAAATGGTCATTACAACCTATTGCTTGGCTATAAATAAATATAAAAGTATATATCCCACTTAGGTGGAAGCCAAGGTAGGTTGGTTAGGAATATATCTACAAACTCACTAATCACAAGAACCAAATCTATGGAAGGAAGGTTGACACTTACATCACTAGCATATGGTAGATAGACCAAACACGCTTACAAGACTAACCTCTTAGTCTAAAGACAAGAAATGATCTTAGATGGAGTATGGCTAAGAGAATAGTACTATAAAGACGGCTACACAATAGGCAAAACCAAGGTATGGTCATGGTATATAAATCCAAAATCTTATGATGTGGGGATAACCAATCCATGCTTAGAATCACATAAAAATTCAAAATATCTAACACAATCAAGTCATCCCAAGATTCATAGCCCCTAATAGCAGCTAAATATGATCTAACAACATGATCTACTAACAAAGAATCACCTATTAGGGTAGCAAAAGAAAAAGGTAAAGGAAATAGCTCACTAACCAGCCCCAAAAAAGGAGTAGAATAAGCAAACACATAATATCATGTAGAATCTGGATCGAATAAAGTTGATCCTAGCTTACTACGAACCAAAGTTATACACGTGATCACTATATTTCAGACTTTACCTTTGGAATATTAGAAACTACATAGAAATAGCAGTGGCCACCACCTAACTGACCACCATCCCAACCATCTAACCTACTATGCTAGCTACTACCTTGGGTAGGCCTACTACCCTGAACACCACCTCTGGTTGGTGGATGAACTAGCCTTGGAGGCTAAGCTGACTTCTGCTTAGTCCTATATTAGGGATAATTCTTGGCATAATGCCCCATCACACCATACTCATATCATAACCATTATAGCCTACTTTAGAACGATGAACAAACTAAACCCATATAAATACCATAAGATGAAGCCCCAAAATATGTACCCCTTAAATTATGGCCCTGACTCTGACCACTAAACCCACACCACTTGTCATTTGATGGCTGAAGAGATGCCAGAACCAACCTGCCTGACTGATATTAATGCTAATACTACTGATAACCTCTACCACCAAATTGGGACTCACTAAAGCTACCCTAGTGGTGTGCTCTGTTATCATTGCCTCCATGGGCCTCACAAAGTAGGATCTACATAGAACAATTATTTTTTTTCACCTCCTGAAAAGATCGACTATCTACTATTAGAATCTATATGGTCTCATGGAGCATGGGACTCTAACCCAAACAAAAATTGTGTACCCTTTCCTATTATGTAAGCACTAACATAGCCCCATAGCCTCATACTCAGCCAAAAACTTAGAACCTTTCCTCAACTGGGAATTTTCTCTCTAAGATGCTCCTTGTCATTGTAAGGTAGATATTTTATGATAAAAGCCTTATAGAACAACTCCAAGTCATCATAGCCATTTTAATAGGCAGTAAGAAATTTTTCCCCTCTACAAATACATAGTTAGCCTATCAAACTGAAAAACATTGTAGTCAAATCTATGTGATTCCACCAACCCAAGGTTATACAACCTCTCCAAATAACCATAAATAAATTTATATATGTCCTCCAAAAGGGAACAAAAGAACCTTAGTGTACCTAATATCAGAAATCTACCCGATATTGTTTCTCTGCTTTTGTCATAGGTGGGCGTGGTATTGATGGCTATGCAACTACAAAAACTAGAAGAATCTGTGAATCTCCTAAACTCTAAAAACTCAGGGCTACCTCCTGAGTGGATGTTTGATCCCCACAGTAGAATAAACACTAATCATACTCAATAATTATTGTAGGAAACCTCTAATATCTAGGGTAAAAGTTAGTGATAGTGGAACCTAGGCTGACAGCGAGACTATCAACTGTTGGGGTGGGAATTCTCCCTGATAATGGTCTAAAGCTGACTTTATCTCTATCTTAATCGGTAAATCTCTAACTGGAGCAGTAGCTCTAGATGGCACTATAGCACGGGCACATCCTTGACCTCAAGGTCAACCTCTATAGTGGCCCCCATCAAGAGCCCTAGCTACAGGTCATCTTCTACTGACGAACTTATGATAGCCATCTACAAAAGAGTAAATATGAGCAAATAAGATTTACAAGAAACCACCAAGGATAATATTCATGATATAAGAGTGAAAAAAGAGTCATTTCCCTAATAATTCCATTTAGCCTCCTAAAGATAGGACGCATACATATGTATCTATCTGCGGAACTTACTGGACATTTGTTATTATACAGATAATACTACTGAATTTATGCTCTGACGACTAGATTTCTCAATTAGTGATGGAACCTACCAAATACACCTTAAACCACCTGTATCCCAGAAAAAACATATAATGGGCCGCAACCACAAGTATGTGTTTAGTACTAGTAAGAAAAAGTATGAGAAATCCTATAAAAGAGAAATGAGAGATAAAAGCATAAATATAATAAAAAAACCTAATCACATGACCTGGTGTCATAATATAGGAGCTACTATAAATAGAGTATAAGAGTGCATAAATTAAATACATACAATTATCTCTGAAATAAAAAAGTGACTAAGTCCCCAAAATTAAGAGAAATAGGCAACTCTACTCACCATAAGCTCGGCTTGTGTCTATGAGTACAAAATCAACGCATGAGGATCCTATGTCAATGATGAGTACTCATACTAGTATTTGCTCCAGGAAGATGCAGAAGTGTAATATGAGTACCAAGCAAAGGGTATCCAGTAGGCATCATGGGCCGACTGGCCACATATAAGATATAAAAGTAGTAAATAGCAGTTAATAGAAGAAATAAGTGTCACGACATGATTTCTCAGATCATGATGGCACCTACTATACCACCAGTAAGAGAACCAAACCCCATAGTCCATAGCCGAAGCGGAGGACTACTACAATTAATGCGGATAAATATGAAAAGATATATTAAAGATAATAAAGAATTGCGGAATACACCCAAGACCCGATGTCAATGTCAAACGAACCACTAGTATAGAACA
>JBDJHY010290653.1:0-10073 GCA_039654485.1 Withania somnifera | reverse complement strand
TTTTAGAGCCTAAAACTAAGTACTTATTGAATAAAGTCAAATTTCCTTCAAGACAAGCTCAGACTTAAATTTCTACAATTATTTTAGCTCCGAAATGCCAAAGAGTTAAGATTGAACTCAATTTTGTGTTTCGGAGTTGTTTTTTGCAATTTGTGCTCATATATGGATTTCAGTTAAGTTTAAGACCTAATTTGGAGCTTGGGTGGTATTTTGGTGTTCGGAGTGTTGGACCAGAATCTGACGCTTCCATCAACTCTGGAATAGTGATTTTAGGCTAACGGGGTGTTAGTTAGTTTCCTAGAATTGTTGTTGCATTTTCGAGGTGTTGGTAGGAATTTTATGATTTTAAGCCTAACGATTGACTTAGTTAACATTTTCTCGAAACAACCTCGGGTTTCGATTTCGACTGCATCGTTGAGTTAGTTCTTTTGATTTCTATTATCAAAACCTACAACTGGTGCAGGTGACTCTTTTTTTTGTGATCGTGAATCCAAGACACGCAATCGAGATTCAGCCTTCTAGTACACTTTGTGATCTTAGAGTATCCTCACGCAATTGCAATACATTCTCCCTCATCCACTCTACGCGATCGCATGTCCATTTCATGCGATCGCGATGCCCAGGAAAATTACTCTATCGCGACTTGTGATGACGTAATCGCGATGAAGAAATTACCTAGCAGTTAATAAAATCCTTGCATCCTTATTTCATTATTCAGCAAACCCTTTATGTTTCCACTCTATTTCTATACAAAAAAACTCATTCCAAACATTAATCCAAGGTTGAGAAAAATCCCTAAGTGTTGCCCTTCGATTTCCACACGATTTGGTAAGCTTCTTCTTCGTTTTATTTCTTAAAATTCCTTGTTTCCTCCATTAATGGCCCTAAGTGGTGAAGTTAATGAACTCATGACATAAATCACATATTATTGCATAATTTTTTGTTCCTTGAATATATTTTTCTGTGTATTATAGTTAATTCATCGAATTCTGACATTAAATTCCATAAAGATTCCATTTTTTACCCATTTGAAGTAAAATCTGTCTGGGCTGTTTTGATGGGCTTCTCGTACTCAAATTATGCTCAATTTTAGTGTACGGGTTCCTGGTAATGTTAGAAATCCTATGGAGAAGTTTATTTTCAGTTTCGACGAGCGAGTCCCACAGGCCCGATTTTAGGCTCAATCTGGAACTTAGTATAGTTTATACCTTTAGGATCGTATTAATGTATGGATAATTATTTTACAAGTTTTAGAGCAATTGAGTTCACTTGACATCAGTCGGAGTAATATTTGCAAGTTGATAACGCTTTATCGTCGGATGACAAGTAGGCTTCGTGGGGCTATATTTAGTCTTATAGCTTTAATAATTATACTAAATAGCTTTTGTGGATTAGGTATTTAGGTTGTTATTCTAACTTTGTACCGTTATTTCATTCGTTTCCCCATTTGATATCTATTTCGGCATCCGAAATTATATGGTGCCTGTGACTTAGAATTTGCCTAGTGATGATACCTGTTCTAGCATAGGAGGTTGTCATTCCATGTATATATACTTATTAATATGTTTTGCATGCATTATACAAGAGGTTGGGGCTTTGGCTCCATTGAGAGTGAATTGGGCTTATGCTAGTAGTAGCACATGATTATCGACTCGTGGAGGCTAGAGACTGGTTTTCGTAATAATGACATATAAGGAGATAAACCAATAAATTATAATATTATAATAAGAATATAAGTAAATGACCTTTTAACTATTTTATACTCGACTGGATACCGAGAACCCGGTACCACTATTTTTACTCGTTTTAACCCAAGTTTTATATCCCGATACCTGGAAAAATATCATTTGACTAATTAATGCTGGAACTTGAGACCAACTCCATTCAGTAGTGAGTACAATTGATGGCACTTAAGTAATGCTTTTTGAAACTTATCATACTTATTGGCTGTGGAGATTTTGTGATACCTATTTGACTGAGGATATTTGTGATACTACTATATTGAGGCGTTGAACGCCATGACTTGCCGAGTATGGCTTGATGATATTATTGATATAAGGCATTAGTTTCCAGACTGTGAGACCCTTAAGGCTCTGTGATTTGGGATGTGAGATATTGATGATGTTAGAGATTGTACGTAGTGGCACACCTCCATAGACCTTGCCTCTAGGCTACGGTGATGTGGATGGGGGGTATAGTACAGATATACCGGGAAATAGGGTGGCCTTCCATGGATTTTTCCTGCTAAGCCTACGGGTACCGGAGGAGAAACGTACACAGGACTAGTTACTTTAGGTGAGTGTATTTACTTTTCTACACTTGTCTTCCTCAATGTACCCCTGGATGAGATGCAAGGCCTACGGGTGAGCGTGAATTCTGTGTTTAATTTATTTACTATATTACTGATTTACTACTTAGTTACGTTAGTGTTACTGAACTTTATGATTATATGGGTTATTGTGTGTTGTATCGTCTTATCAGTTTTTCCTATTTTACTAAAGGTTACTGGTGTATCGTCCATATTCGTTCCCTGTCTTTTACTTGGCTCTTGATGATTGCTGTTATTATTAACATATATTGTTGCATGTATTCCATGTACGTCTTCTATCATTTCCTGAGGTCCTGTTATGTAATTAGCTAGAGATATATGTTCTACTTATTACTTGATCCCTATCTAAGTAGCTAGCTTCCATGATGTACTATTTGATTCTGTGACCATATTTACGGTTTTCCGTTATTTACTAATTTTATTATTGTTATGTGCCTAGTGGGCCCTCGAATCCTACTGGGTGGGTACGGGTTATTTCGGTAGCTTGTACTCATACTACACTTGCCATGTGCAAATCCAAGTATAGGTGCCCAACCTTTCACAGATCGTTGTTCGTGCAGATTATATTGATTTCAGAGACTCATGTGAGCTTGGCGTCTATCTTTTCCCTCTTCTATTCAGCATTGATTTTTTATCTCCATTTATTTTTGGAGATACATTTGTATTAGACATTTAATTCCTTCTTCTGTACTTAGAGGTTTTGTATTACACTGATACTAGGTTTTGGGATTTGTTGATTCTTTATACTCCCACTTCATTTATATAGTATCTATTTTACTTGTTCTTTCCACTTTTGAAATAGTAGCCTCTGCTTCGGCTTTGGGCTACAGGGTTTGTTCTCCTACTGGTGGTATAGTAGGTGTCATCAAGATCCAAGAAATGAGGTCATGACAGCTAAAAGATGTGTTAATACGAGTAAAACAAGACCCATAATGCTATATAAATAGCGGGATTAAATCTCGGCTAAAATTAGGTCCATAAACCCTAACAACTTGAAAAAATAAAATATTTATAATAATGCGTAGCATTGCATGTACATCGTACAATACAAAATAGAGCTAAATTTAACGGTATAATCGAAAGATATAATCCTGGGAACTTTATAAAATAAAGAAACAAAGAATTATCCAGTAAAAAATGATCGTAGAACCACCGTAACACGCTTCTACGGAGTAGAATTTAGTTAAATTTGTTCAACAATCCTTAATTATTGAAAGAAATCAGAGAAAAATGGGGAATTTTGATAAAAAGAAAAAATTGGAAAAAAAATTTTATACCAAAAAAGCACTGCTTTGACCGATAATCAATCAAAATGGCTAATTTATTGATACTGGCACCGATTTATCACTCCAAAGGGCTAATAAATTGGTCCTCACGGGCCTTGGGAAAATTTTCAAAATTCACACAGAATGGAAATAGAGTCCAATTATAGCACACTATATATGAAATCTTTATGCAAAATGATATTCCAGACTCAACGTAATCGACTAAAATTTGATTTGAGATCATATGAACTAAGTCCCAAGAAGGTCATAGTTACAAAGGAATTATACCACGACCACTGCCAGGGATCCAACCTACCGATCCCAGCAAGTCATAAACGACTTGGGACAGTTACAAGGACTTTCTAAATGCAAGAAAGTCAGAGAGGATTGTTACAATGTGAATAATAGAAATGCATGTCTGTCCTATTTATACTTTTTCTAGCATATATATATACATCACAGAATAGGACCTATGGGCTACCTAAGCCATGTACGCCATTGGTACACATCTGCTAGCATATATATACACGTCATAGAACAAGACCTATAGGGGCTACCTAAGACACGTACGCCCTTGGTACAAACCTGATGATATATCTATACACATCACAGTCCAGGACCCATGGAGGCTAGCTAAGCCATGCACCCATATAGGCAAGGTACCATCTCCATATCCATACCATTGTGAACAAGTTACCACAACTCCAATATCTGAATGGTCCAACCATTAAAAGAATAACCAAGTTGTGAACATGGTACTACAATGACAATCTCAATATGATAAAGTTAATTAAGAATAATCAATTTCTTCAGGTAATTCATACGAGGTGAATATTTTATCTCTAGATACAAGTATATCAGCCTTTTTTCAGAAATCACTATCAAGGATCTCTTTTCTACCTCAAAGGACGTCACAATCTTTCTTTGATTATATAGGTATCAATAATTCATCAAGTGAAATATCAACAACTATATAATTAGGCCCCAACTTCTTCATCATAGTATCATCTTCAATTACATTAGTCAATTCAAAGAAACTTGTAATCCTGATCTGGTGTATAGTTCAACGATTTATTTATATCATCTTAACCTCAATATGGCATCACATTTCAGTTTTTGAAAGTCTTTATCAAGTCATTACAGGCAATGATTATACAAATCCGTCCCAACATAATCAAATCATCTCAGGGCATCAATAATATACGAATCAAGTTATGATTCAAACCATGACAAGGTATTTCATTTAATAGCACTTATCATCAATCAAAAACATATACAAGTACTACTGCAAGGTATCGACTCATTCATAAAAGTCAAATCAAGCATTTAAATTACCAAGCTCAAGTATACCCCTCAATAAAGTTCATGAAATCATATATCACAAAATTCTCATTTTAATCTTGCATGTTTGATACTAGTAACAAAACTAATTATTATATCTCACATTCAAATGACTACCCTAATATTCTCATTTCTCCCTATTCCTCAACTAATCAAGAATTCACACCAACACTATATACAAAACCATAAAATCTTAATTTGCCTTAAAGTTGGAAAAAGCTATCAATAGTGAGCCTTGACCTCCCGTAGGGCCTCCAAATGAGCAAAATCTATCCACAAAAATATTACTTACAAGAAATAACAATAATCATTACCCATATGCTGGTATTTAACACTTTAGTCAAAATTTCTCCTTGGGTACAAAATATTGAAATCAAAATTTTATTGGAAAAACATGTTATCCAACACTTGGGGAATCTAGTTATGAAGTTTTATCAAAAACTCATTCCATTTCGAGGCTCAAAATCATTAATTATCCATTTTTGAGTTCATGTAAACATCCCCACTTTTGAGTTGAAAACATTTAATTTTTATATAAAAATCATGTTAAGGCAGATGAAAAATTGATGGAAAAGATTTAGAAATATTACCCAGTTGATATACTCAAAAATCCCCTCTTGTTCTTGCAAAACGAGTGAAAGTCGGGTGAATTTTGAGATAATGATGAAACTGTTGTGTTAAAAGAGTATACTACCTCCTTTACTGCATTTGGGTTCCTTCCCCGCGATCATGAAATTCAAAGAATGTATACCTATCGCAATCGCGAACCTCTTCGTCGCAATTGCGGAAGTCAGCGGCCTTACTCTTCGCGACGCGGGACTCCTCTCTGCGAACGCGAAGCACAAAGACACTCAATACCGCGATCGTGGACCCCATTGTCACAATCATGGAGCATGATAAATATGGATTTTCATGAATTAGAGGTGGAGGTCGCGAACGCGAAGAAGAAAAACAGGCAGTAACAGCAACAATACACCGCAAAAACAACACTTAGTAAAATAACCTGAATGGACCCTCTGAATTTGTTTGAAACTCCATGAAAACAGACCATATATGTAACCATACTGGTTTCAACATTTCAGACTCAATTAGACCATCAAAATAGGTGTACGAGGTATTCTTAACCGAATATTCGCTAAGGGTCTATTTTTAACTAAAAGTACCATAAAGATTAAAATGCCTCCGGAGCCTACCAAAAGTATGAAAGACCTCATTCTATGCAAAAATCCACCTCCTGAATCCAATAGAACTAGCAGATTTTCAATCCAAGCACTCAAAGTTCAAAAGTTGACCAAAATCAATCATTTCTTTAAAACCTAACTGTATCCCATGTAATCACCCAAAACCACTATGAATGGTCTAAAATACGATGGTGCTACTAGACCAAAGTCGATATTCCGAAGTTAACGAGACTAACAAATTTTTATTTGAAGGTCCCAAACTCCGAATGAATCCTACAGTTTCATATTTCAAACTTTAAAGCTTTAAACTTAAAATTTTTAAAAATCTTACTCAAAACTCATTCCGTTCCGGAATCAACTGTGGAATCAAACTTAGTTTCGCATAATGCCACTACAGAAAGAAAAAAGTAAAAAAAAATTATTTAAGTCAGAAAAATAACTTGTAGAGTCATTACGGTGGTAAATGGATAGATATACAGTAGGGGTAGGTTTCAAAAGTACTGAGTATAGTATATTAAAAAATGGGAAAGAACAAGTGAGAAATATGTGCCTCAAGATGAGGGAGTTGGTGATCGTTTCTAATTTTTCACTCTTCAGAAGACGCTTTATAAAATACTAATAGTCAATTGGACACTGGCGCCTTGCACCAAATTCTTCAGGCGAAGAAATTGGTACGGGTAATTGTTGCTTTTGGTAGGTCATTGATTAAATAGCTTTCAATTCTCATAGTGACTATATGTATTTATGATTCTCATATATATGTATTTATATGACACCCTTCTTTTTTAGTCTATAAGCATGTTCATATATATTCTAGAAATAGTTTCCGTTTTAAAGAACAAACTTTTATTTTTAGTTTAAGGAAGGAAAAAAACTCTCAACATTTGATGAAGTTTAATTCTTGGGATCCCTGGTCCGGTTGACTTCCAATTTCTCATCACAAACAGAAGATATTCATCTTTCTTCCTTATCCTAGGAAGTAGATAACCCATTAAAGTTGTAAAGCAGTTGTAGTTTGCTATAATAATAAAATATTTTTACATATTTATATTATTAATTTACGCCACATGCTTATTTTAAAAAAAAAAGGTTTCTTGCATCTATTCCTAAACTTCAGGTTCAATTCATGCTGCTCTGTTAATGTATATACTAGGCTTTACCAACTACTACTCTAAACTATCTCTCCAAAGTTTCTCTTTCATGAAAGACAAGATTGCTACTACAAGAGTTGAGCTGTCTTGATCTCTTCTTGATAACTATATGGGGTTCCATCAATGATCAAACCATCACAGCATCTCGAGCCTGTCCTACAATGACAAATGAATTTCAAATGGTTCGTGTTTGCTAATACTTGCTTACTGCCTCTTCATTTGCAAATATGATTCTTCAGTGTAGTACCTCACCTATTTTGTATCTGTTCTCATTTATACTTTTCTTTGCTTTGCTTTGTTAGAGTAGAAAAGATTGGTATGACACTAGGAGCTGTTATGACTCTGATAATTGCCACAAGCGTGATACCTATAATGGCTGACAAATCCAGAGTATGTTTTACCTTTCATTACTTTTAATTTTTTTATTCATGATCAAGGTAGGTTTGTGCCTTCCTTCTTCATACCTTTTGGCATGGTACCTCAGTACTGTAGTTTCAGTCGCGCATTCAACATAATATTTGGACTCACAGAGTACTAATATATCTTGAGTTTCCTTACATGGGAGATCCCTAAAGTACTTAACAACTTAATAAATTTAAACGAAAGATCAAATACACGTAATGATTTAATTCGAAAGCTCATTCCATTTATGTTAGTCCTAACTGTTGTTATCCGAATGAGGTGGCTATGGTTGATTGTACCAGTAATTTTCAAAGTATTGATGATTCTCTTATTAACTAAATTATGAAAAAGTTCATCTTTTCGTAAGACCTCTTGCTAGCATCTTTCATTGTATATAAATGTTTCAGTAACTTCTATAGTGAACAAAGGTAAGCAGACTTTTATTATTAGCTACTACTGAAAGCGTTCTTTCCTCTTTTCCTCAGACAAACCAAAGATATATTCGTTCTTTGTGGAAAAGCAACACCAATATCTACCGAATTTTCTTATGCAGCACCAATATCTACCGAATTTTCTTATGCAGCACCAATATCTACCGAATTTTCTTATGCAGTTTTTTATGCTAATAATGCCGATGAATATTGGAAAATGGGCTATCCTCACAAACGGATAGAACTTTTAACCTGTAAGTTGTACCCAACTTCCCATCATCTTCAGCTACTTCAACAAAATAGACCATAAATGCTTACTTATTCCTTTAACTTTTTTCAGATTATCAAAACGCTTCAACCTCAAACAATTCAATTTTTATTGAATTTTAAAATTCAGCTTCTACATCATATATATGTATGTATTTTATTTTTTTAGCAAGCTCTTTGAATAACACTTGTTACCGAATTCAAGATTCAGCTTCCACATCACTGCAAAAATATTATATATATTATTTTTCTAACAACTCTAGCAAGCTATCTGGATGACGTTCTACAAAATGTTTAACATTTTATGTGAATATTTAATTCGCTTAACTCAGTACTGCAAAAAATACCGTGCCTCACGAGACATCCATTATCTAGTTTGGTGCTAAGTGGGAGTCGGCGGTCGAAAATGAATGTTACAATAAATTGTGTCAATGAATGTCAGTAGTATTTCGATGCTACATGATCCACTTCCTTAATTTATTTTTATTAATATTTTAATATATATATATATATATAATGTAAAAAAATTTAAGTTATGATATCTATTATATAATTTACTAATATTTAAAATAATTTAATTAAAAATTAATAAAATTAAATATCATAAAATAAAGTATGATAAATAAAAAAAATAAGAATAGTATAATCCAAAAGATTAAAGATGTGCTTGCAGTAACTTCTCAAGAAAATATTGTACTGATGAACCACTTTAAATTCAAGTTCAAAAGTAAGGTCAACCAGTTATTAATAAATTAATTGTTGTTTTAAAAAAATAAATTTAAGCATAATATATTTAAAATATCTGAATGCAGCTCCGTGCACAGCCTAAATCACAAATTATAAAAGATCAAAAACTTATGTCGCCAGATAATTATCATACACTATATTATCATTTATGTAATGTTTGCTCTTTTGTTTAGTTATAATATTTTTATATATTTTAAATATTTCAAAATGATAATAACTTATTATTATTTTAGTTAATTTTTAAATATATAAATTTTATTTTAAATTTCTTAAAAAATTTATGTCCAAATTTTGATAAAATTTTAAATTTCATAACTTCCAATATATATATATATATATATATATATATATATACACACACACATTTCTATTATATAGAAGAGTGAAGAGGAAGACAACAAAGGATAATTTTTTCATTTCAAATCTAGCTTATATTATGTCTATATTATGCATTGACAGAACCGAACTTTCTAAAATAACCAATAATATTTATATAATTTTAAATTTATTCTTACTAAATCAATAATTATAGATTATAGCTATTTATATATTATATTTTTTTATTATTATTTATTTATCATATAGAAGAGTCATGAAAAGTACGATAAAGGGCATTTTAATAATTCTGACTTCATTTAAATAAAAAATTATAATTATATAATTAATAGTCAAAATAAAATTCTTAAATAATCCAATTCTTTCTTAAGAGCAACAGAAACTTTGTTTCACGTAGAGAGCATAGCATACTCATTTTTGTTCCTTTTCTTAAATTTAAATTTAAATAATAATAATAATAATAATAATAATATAATTAATTTATGTTTCATGAATTTAAAAATAATTATAGATATTAAAAATATTTACATCCCTCATGCTTTAAAATTTAACTTTCGCCTCAACTTTATGTTGGACCAAGGGCGGTTCACAAAATTGTCCTCTTATGTTTTGATTGATGACTA
>JBDJHY010290652.1:0-15494 GCA_039654485.1 Withania somnifera | reverse complement strand
GATGCCCTTCTAGTTGAGATCTGAGAGTAGTCCTTGAGGGGTGATTATAGTAGGCTTCTAGAAATTTTTATGATGTTTTGTGGGTTCATGGCCGCGTTTATGTTCTAAATGTAGGTGATTTGGTTCATACTCTACTATGTGAGCCCCATTGATCCAGATACTCCATAAATTCGTTCCCAATGAGGATGTATTGAGACTTGCAACAACACTATTGGTGGAGGGGTATGAGGAGAGATCTCTCCCATTTTGTGTCTTCAGTGCCTGGACGGTCAACAAGTGAAGTTAGAGCACCACATACCTAGGTGTTATATGCGATATACCTTATTAATAAGTGAAAGTAGGAGTGCATCACAAAGAAATGTTTTTAGGCATTCCCATACTTCTAGAGGTCGTGATTGCATATGGGTCATCATGGAGTGATTGACCAAGTCTGCCTTTTTACTACTAACAGACTCATCCTAGGGTGCTGAGAGATTATATGTTTTGTATGTTGGGGAGGTGATTAGACTACATAGAGTACTAATTTGTATCATAAAGGATAGAGGAAATCAGTTTACATCACAGTTCCAAAGGACACTTCTGAGGGAGATGGGTACAAAGATTTCTTTGAGTATAGCTTTTCATCCTCAGACCAAAGGGTAGTCTGAGAGGACCATTTAAGTACTCAAAGAATGTTTCAAGGATGTGGTTTTTACGTTGATGGTAATTGGGATCAACATTTGTTTTTAGCAGAATTATCTTATAATGACATTTACCACTGCAGTATTTAGATGTCACTGTTTGAGGCCTTGTATGGTGTGCATTATAGATCATCTATTGGTTAATTCAGTAGTAGTAAGACTCAAACCCAGAGTTCAAATTTGTTTTAGGATGCTTTGAGAGGATAAGAGTTATTCAGGATAGAATATGGTTAACAAAATGTAGGAAGAAGTCCTACTAGACTGTAGGCTTTGATCTTTGGAGATTAGTTTTAGAGATATGGTACTCTTGTGTATATTACCCATGAGGGGTGTTATGAGATTTTGTTGGGGGGACAATATTAGCCTAGGTTCATTGGGCCTTACGATATGTTGGAGGAGATTGGTGTTGTTTCTTATAGATTTCCTTTTCCTCTAGATTTATTATCGTGTATCTTGTGTTTCATATATCCATGCTTCATCAATATGTCCCATACCATGTAATTCGTCAAGAGTCTATGTATTTGGATAATCATTTGTACTATGTTTTGGATCGTACAAACATATATAAATATATGAAACAACTCAGGTCGAGGAAGATCCTGGATTGTAAAGATTTATTAGGAGCGTTGTCTTGTCGAGGAGGCTACTTTGGAGAAAGAGAGAAATATACTAGCCTAGTATCCCTATCTTTTTGAGCCTTCATCTAGTACTCTTTCCTTTGAATTTTGAGGATGAAATTCCCTTTTAATAATGGATGCTGTAATAACCCTTGTGGTCATTTTCTTTCTTTTCTTATTTTTATATGTCAAGATCTTTTTTGTAGCTTCCCCAAGTCATTTATGACTTTCTAGGACCAGTATTTTTGTTCCCTAATAGTTTTTTTCCTGTTGCCTCAGTTTCTCCTATTTTAATTTTGAAATGGTGGAACTCGAGAGTTAATTCTTTGCAAATGATCTCGCAATCAAATTTCGAGAGTTCCATTAGCTCCGAAATGTGGACTTTGTTCTAGTTTGACCATTAGTTCAATTCTCAAGTTTTTCTATTAAGTTTTGAGCTATTTTTTGGAAATTGGATTCAACTAAAATTAAGTTTGTCTTGGGTTGGATTTTGATGGTCGGAGCATCGTATCTAAATTCTAATGCTTCCAGCATATCTAGAATGTCAAATTTGGGATGGTAGGGTTAATAAGGGGCTTCTCGAGGTGTCCAAACTCATTTCAGAGGTCTGTATGGCTTTAAATTTCTTTAGTTCTTTTGGTTTTCTTAGTTCCCAGGATCTTTTTATTCAAATGAATTTAGATGACCATTTCGTCTATTTCATTTAGTCCAGAATATCGTTTCATGCAGTCTGCATATTTGGTTTGTCAAAATTAGTTTATGGTTGTATTTCAAGCCCCTCGTTGGGAAATTTTCCATAACTAAAAGAAGAGCCTTTTTGTTGTCAAAGGTATTGGTGCATTACCTTCTCTAGATTCACGGAGGTCTAGAAATTTATACTCCACGATCGTAGACCCTAAGTCGCGATCATGTTGAATAGGAAATTCAGAGAGAAGGGGATGTGAGGCTTGGCCATGATTACAAGGGACCCAGATTTGGCTGATTATCACTGCATTTGCGATGGACCTCTCTTAATCATGGTAAATAGTACTAGGCCAATATAAGCCTGTCCAACTACTTCTTCATCTTTTCTCTCATTTTCTTGATTCCAAATTCTATAGTGAGCTCTTCTTGATGGGTTTTGAGTTTTTCTCGTGGGGTGTTGACTTTGAATCTTAGGAAGACAATTGTGCACAAATTTCTTCATTTTAAGCTCAGTTTCTCACATTATTTTCACATTTAAATTCTTGAACTTCTGTTTCATGGCATAATCTTTTAAAGGCCAATTAGAGATGAATTTGGGATCCGTTTTTTCTCAAATTCAAAAAAACCTTTTCCTCAATCTAAGGCATATGTTTTGGTATTCTTAGTTTTATTTCTTCTATATGCAGGGCTACGACCCTTTTTTAGGCCCGATTTCTGACCCAAGTTTCATCTAGCAATATAGGTCTTATTCTTCTCATCTTGACATATAGATTACTTTTTTCTAGTTTCGAGTCTATTTGGTTGACTTTGAGTATCTTTGAGCTTTTCTTTATGATTTTAAAAGTTTTCATTGACACCCAGGTAGGCTAGGCTTACTCTATTCTTTAGAATTAGGCTAGTATTATGCGTATATCATAATTAGTCAGTTGTTGGGCCGAGTTTCTAGGATACATCCCTTCATGTTGTCATTATTTGTCCTATTATGTTATTTATTACCCTGCATGGGGATATAACTATCCTTGGACGTGCATAGTATTGTTTTTGCTTGTTGTGAGTGGCCTTTAGATCGTAGAAGTAAGGGTGTGGTTTTGTGTATACCTTGGGTGAGGTGTGTGCTTATCCGGTGCCTTTTGGCTGATCATAGTTGTGAAAAGATTTTATTTTTGTTATTATTGTGCTTCGTACATGCATTTTAATCTTCATACAAAATGAGAAAACTCACGAATTTGAACCCAAGAATTTCTAAGAAGCAAACTTTTGGTTAACTAAAAATGGAAGGTTTTACTGGCCTAAACTTGACTGAGTTTATCCTATATAAATATGTACACTTCCATGACAACATGGTGGTATGGAGATCTTTTGATAAAAAAAATACCTATGGTCTTTGATGAATATGGGTCACTGAATTAGTAATTGAGAGGCGCGGTCCTAATATGGAATATGGAGGCGCGACCTCGAGCATGGCCTTGGGCATGGACTAATCTTTAGATATTGAGGCGTGGTCTTAGATGTAGACCCAAATAGAAGGAATTGGAGGCTCGGTCTCCTGGTACTGAGTTATATTGCCTTGTGTTATAATTTTCATATCCCCTCGCATTTATTTTTACCGTATTTGGTTGTACTCTCTAGGTCAGTTATTTTGGTCACTTAGTTTGTATAGTCAATTCGCTGTCATTCAGGTCAGCAAAGTCAGAAAAGATATCATTAAGGGTAACAAAACTAAAATAAGAATTTTATGTTATTTTTTTTCTTATTGCATATATATTTCTCATTGTGTTAGTAGGTGGCAGTAGAGGTATGCATTATATTTTCATGCATTGCATAACTTGTTTTCTTATTAATGGTGTATCCTGTTGCACTAACCCCTCACATGCTCGGTATATTCAAATGTATAGATCACATACTTTCTTCGACCGCAAGTATTTCATATATGTAGGTTTATCCAATCTTCTGGACACTTGCAGTTGACTTGGACTTACATTCTCGGTAGATTTGAATTAAAGTTGGAAGTTCGCACTTGATTTGGGAGCTAGATAGAGTATATTACTTATGTTGATTTAAAGCTTGGACATTAGAGACAAAGTTTACTATTACTTAGTTTTAGGCCAACTTGGGGCATTGTCCTAGCTTATTTCTTAGTATTCATCTTGTTAGTGGCTTTAGACATAGATGGTGTCAGACCTAGACATTGAGTTTTCATGTCTTATTATCTATTAATGGATATGGGATTTGCCATTTCTTAAAGATTTATTATTATGATATTTCTTCTGCTAAGACAGAGTGATAGAGACGTGCATGGGCCAAGTGGTTCATCTAAGGCTACTGATGTGACTTAGTAGCTAAGGATATTGGTCCCGCCTAGAAGGTGATTCTAAGGCATTATAAACATGGTATTAGAGTAAGTGTGATAGGAGGGCACACTTATCCGTTGTGTAGTAAGTTTGGTGAGAACCATTTGGGTTCTGGATGCTTGGATAGTATAGTTGTTTGGATCCGATTTGATAGGTCATACTTTGAGGGATTTCCCATATAAGGTGTATCTTTTTTGTTGTAATCCAGGTCAGTAGATTAGGGATTGTCATATAGACAATAAGGGTGGTAGAAGTAGAACAACATCAGCACTAGAAGCCCACTAAGCTGAGCAACGCACTTCTACTAGTACTAGTGGTGGTTATCTCTAGAACCAGCTATATGCTTTGGGTTCCAAACAGGATCAGGAGCAGTCGTTCGATATGGTGACAGGTATGTTGGATGTTTATGTTGTTAGTGTTATGCATTTTACACCCAGAGAAAACCTATTTTTTGAATCCTCATTTTCTTTTAGACAATTTGGTATTGATCTTGAAGTTTTATCTGAGTTATTTTCAATGTAAATACTGTTGGGGACTCTATAGTAGTTGAGATGGTCTATTCGTTGTTATCTTGTATCCATTATAGAATGGTAGTTCTTGTTGTTTCGCATAAGTTAGTCATGATAGATTTCGATGTCATTCTAGGAATGATTGGCTCTATTCATGTCATGTTTTTATTGAATGTAGGACTAGAGTTTTTCATTTTTAGTTTCCTGATAAGCTTGTCCTCAAGTGGGAAGGGAGTAGATCTATTCCTAAGAGTAGCTTTATTTCTTACCTCAAAGCCATGAAAATAATTTCTAAGGGTTGCATTTACCACCTAGTCCGAGTAAGGACTCTAAGTTTGAGACACCAAATATCCATTCAAATCCAATTTTCAAGGAGTTTGTAGATGTTTTTCAAGGATTTATAAGGATTTCCTCTTGACAAGGAGATAAAATTTGTAATAAATCTCATTTTAGTCAATTAGAATATTTCCATTCTACCTTATAGAATGGAACCGAATGAGCTTAGGGAGATGAAAGATCAGTTAGGAGACCTCCTAGAAAAGGAGTTTATCTGTCCTAGTGTATCTCCCTATGGTGCCCCTATATTGTTCTTAGTAAGAATAATGGTTCCCTCTTTATATGCATGTATCGCCGCTAGCTAAACAAGGTCACAATCAAAAACAACTATTCTATTCCCAAGATTGATGACTTCTTCGATCAGTTACAGGGTGCTAGTCATTTTTCCAAAACTGATCTCCTTTATAGTTATCATCATCTTAATTTAGAGAGATAGATATCCCAAATATTGTTTTTCAAACCCTCTATGGCCACTTTTAGTTTGTGGTCATGTATTTAGGTTTGGACAATGATCCTGTAACCTTCATGGACCTCATGAATAGGGTTTTAAGCCATACTTGGACCTGTTTGTGACTTTCTTTATTAATGATATTATGGTTTGTTCCAAAAGAGAGGAGGAGCACGCAAACCATCTTAGAGTTGTTCTTTAAACCCTTAGCAGATACCAACTCTATGCTAAATTCTCTAAGTGTAAGTTTTGGCTTCAGTTAGTGGATTTTGTTGGTCATGTCATTTCGAAGGTATTTTAGTATATTCTCAAAAGATATATTTAGTCAAAAATTGGCCTAAACCAGCCTCTCTATTAAATAAATGTAGTTTTATAGGTCTAGATGGGTAGTACCATAGGTTTTTCTAGGGATTTTCTTCCATATCCACCCCTTGACTTATTTTATTCAAAAGGAGATGAAGTTTGAATGGTCAGATTCATATGAGAAATTTTTTTAGGATTCTAAACTAGGTTGACTTCATCTTCGGTGTTGACGTTGCCTAATGGTTCAAAGGGTTTTGTAGTGTATTGTGATGCCCCTAGGTTTTTTTTTGGTTGTGTGTTGATGCAACATGGTAGGGTGGTGGATTATGCTCTATGCAACTTAATACTCATGAGAAGCATTATCCCACTCATGATCTTCAGTTAGCGATTGTGGTTTTTATATTGAAATTGTAGAGACACTACCTATATGGGGTGCATATAGACGTATTCACTAATCACAAGAGTCTACATAAGGTATTTGATCATAAAGATTTAAATCTTCATTAGGGGAGGTGTCTTGAGCTGCTGAAGGATTATGATATGACAACTATGTATCACTTGGGTATGGCTAAGATAGTGGCTGACGCCCTTAGTAGGTTGTCCTTGGGTAGTTTGTCTCATGTTGAGAAGGGTAAAAGAGAGTTTGCAATAAAGATTCATAGGATTTGATGCCTTGGGGTTAGATTATTAGATGTTGATGATGGTGGTATGCTTGTTCAAAATACTTTTGAATAATCTTACGAAGTTGAGGTAAAGAGCAAGAAAGTTAGGGATCCAGTGTTGGTTTAAGTAAAGAGGACATTTAAAAAGCATAAGTCCAACATTTCTCACTAGGATAAGATGTGGTTCTTCTCTATGAGGGTTGTCTTTGTGTTCCAAAAATTAATGTGTTGAGATAGATGATTATGGCAGAGGCTTAGGGATCTAGATATTCTGTTTATCCTTGAGCTACTAATATGCTTAGAGATCTGAAGGAAGTGTGTTGGTGGGAAGGTATGAAGAAGGACATAGCCGAGTTTTTTGATAAGTATCTATATTCTCAATCGGTAAAGGTAGATCACCGGAGGCCAGCATGTAAGATGCAATAGTTTAATATTCTAACTTGTAAGTTGGAGGTGATAACTATGTATTTCATCATCGTTTTACCTTTAGCCCACAAACATGATTTCGTATGGGTTATAGTAAGCCGAATGACTAACTAAATCTTCTCACTTCCTACTAGTTCACACTAGTTATTTTGTAGATTAGTATGGTAGGATTTACTTGGGAGAGATTGTTCATATGCATTGGGTACCTTTGACTATCATATCAAATCAGGGTATGAAGTTTATGTCTCACTTTTGAGGCCATTTCAAAAGTTTTGGGTTCGCAGGTTCACCTGAGTACAAATTTCCATTCACAGATAGACAGTCATGCTGAGAGTAGTATTCAAAAACTATAGGATATGTTGAGTGCGTGTGCACTTTGTTTCAAGGGAAGTTGGATTGAACACTTGCCTTTGATTGAGTTTGCATACGACAACAACTATCATTCTAGCATCCAAATTACATTGTTTGAGGCTTTGTATGGGAGGAGATGTAGGTCTCCTATTTTTTGGTTTGAGGTAGGTAAGGAAACCATAGTTGGGCCAAAGTTTATTAAAAAAACTATGGAGAAATTTTAGATTGTTCATAAGAGGTTGAGGGAAACTCAAAGAGGATAGAAATCCTACACAGGTACAAGGAGGAGAGAGTTAGAGTTTGAGGTAGGTGACTGGGTATTCCTCAAAATATCATATATGAAGGGTGTTATGAGATTTTTGAATAAAGGGAAGTTGATTCCAAGGTATTTTGGACAATATCAAATTTTTAGGAGAGTAGTCAATGTGGCCTATGGTTTAAATCTTCCATTAGTTAACAGT
Organism: Withania somnifera; assembly: GCA_039654485.1. Lineage (NCBI taxonomy): Eukaryota > Viridiplantae > Streptophyta > Magnoliopsida > Solanales > Solanaceae > Withania > Withania somnifera. Next base: position 7,666 of record JBDJHY010290652.1, on the reverse strand, counting down.
TATCCATAATATTTTCCATGTATCTTTTCATAGAAAGTTCCTAAGTGATCCATCTGTGGCTGTGCCAGTCAACCATGTAAGAATTAAGGATAGTTTTACTTATAACGAGATTCCCATTCAAATCTTAGATAGGAAGGTTCATAAGTTCAAGAATATGAAGATATTATCGATTAAGGTCCTATGGAGGAACTAGTCAATTGAAGGAGCTACTTGGGAGGCAGAGGTAGACTGAATGAGTATATATCCACACTTGTTTCCTTCTAGTTCCACTTCAGTGTGAGCTAATAGCCTGTCCATCCAACTTTTCCCTTGTCCATTCATGAGCATATAGCATATAGTTGTAGCATTGAATGAGTCCTTATGCGTGTAATTATGCTTTATTTGATGAGTTCATGGTAGTTATGGTCATTTGTAGTAGCATAAATATCTGTTAGCAAAAATAATAGTTAAACCATATTTTTGTTAGTTGATATGAAGTCATGGGTAGGTTCCATAGAAAACTTGTCAATTTCCTAGACATCTTCCCCTATTGTGTGGCTGAAATCCTCATTCAAGGATGAGTGATAAAAAAGAGGAGATGTTTTAACACCTTGAAATGAGTATAGAGGTTGTACGAGATAAAAAACTATATCTATAAAATTTCACCAAAATTTGGTACTGTTAGACTTTCATGGAGCTATTTATGGATCCTTGAGTGGTTTTATGATTCGTGGAAGGTTCTGTAAAGTCTCACAGAGACTTAGTAATTCTCATAAATTTTCCCCAATTTCCATTGTTGGCCCTGACTGATCGTAAACAACATTCACAGTTGGTCAGATGAACTATCATACTAGTCCCTTCTATCTATAATTTGGCCAAGTGTTGGAAGGTTGTACGAGGCCCTCTTATGGACTGTAAAAGCATATGATGAGTCATAGTAATTAGAATTAGAGAAAAATGATAGCTTAAAAGTTAAGTCCATTTTTGACGGTTCATTTGACGGACCGTCAACTCCAACTGTTGAAATTTGGAAGTTTCTATTTATGTTCGGGTTTCATAGGAAAGTTCATTAAACCTTCAATTACATGTCATTTTAGCCTCATTTTGGGGTAAATATAAATACCAAAACCCTATATATTTTATTCAGTATTCAAAAATTAATCCAAGAGTAAATTCTCCCAAGGTTTTTCTCTAAAGAACTAAGCCTAGGGTTTCATCAAGGAATCAGTGTGCAACCTTTTTCCCCGAGATTTCACTGTAGATTTTCTACAATTAAAGTATCTGAGACTTCAACAAGGTTTCTTCCAAATCTTTTTCCCAACTACCCAATATTTTTATTCATGGTCATAATCTAGAGATATTAGATAAATCCCATAAGTTGTGTTCATGTCTTTAGACTATGTATTTTATATACTATTGATCATAATCATGTTTATATGCATATTTATGTTAGAATTTCAAAAGTTGTCATAAAGTGTAAAGCTTGTTTTAGTTTATGAATTCAAGTCCCTTATGTGGAGTCTATATTCTTGGTTGGTCATGTTGGAAAAAATACCATTTATTTGAGTTCATAGTTCAAGTTATGTTCAGTAGTAAAGTAGAGTCATGGTTCATTATCATGGTCAGTTTATGGATTTTGTAATTTAGAAGGATGATTCTAGCTCATGAGTCAACTATCTCAAATACATTTTAAACATAATAAAGAGACATTAATATAACAGAGGCAGTCAGTTATGGGTTCTGGGTCCTTATTTGGTCAAAACATATAATATCAGTAGATGTTTAGTTTATCATCAGTTTTGGGAGTAGTATTAGCACTGAGTGGATTTAGGCGGTTTAGTCCTTAGAACATACAACATGTATCCATATACAAGAAAGTTCATGGACTAAGGAGACATTTACAAATAAGGATTAGTGGATCCACTACGAGTTAAACATTGCCTTACTTTGGAAGGTTTGGGACCCCACCCATCATAGAAATATATGTTGGACTGTGTAGACTTGTGCACAAGGAATGTTGGGTATAGAACCTCCCAGTCAGTTATTTTGGTCTATCAGTTTGTATGTTTAATTTCTTGTCAGTCAAATCACCAGTGTCAGAAAAGATAAAGTTAAGGGTAATAGAATTAAAATAAGAGTTTTATGTTATCTTTTTCTTATTGCATATATTTTTCACATTGAGTCAGCAGGTGGCAGTCGAGGTATGAGTAATGTGTTCATGCATTGTGTATCTAGTTTCTTTATTAATAATATAGACTGTTGTACTAACCACTCATATGCTTAGTATATTCAAATGTACTGATCACATACTTTTCTGCACTACTTGTATTTAACTCATGTAGGTTCAAAAACCTTCTAGACACTTGTGGTTGACTTGGACTTACATTCTCAGCAGATTTGAAGTAAGGTGGTGAGTTCTAGTTGATTTGGAAGCTAACTGGAGTATTTTCCTTATTTTGATTTAGAGCTTAGGCATTATATATAACATTCAGTTTTAGGCCATATAGGGGTATTCCAATATTATGTTTCAATATTCATCTTGTTAGTGGCTTTAGACATAGACTGTATTAGACATGGACATTGAGTTTTCATGTCTATTCAGATTATCAATTGGTTGAGTGAGGTTCACCATTTATTTATGATTTCTTGTTATGATGTTACTTCTACCGAGACAAAGTGATAGAGCCATGCATGGGCCAAGTGGTTCATCTATGAATACTGAGATTACTTAGTAGCTAAGGATGTCGTTTTGTCTAGGGGGTGACTCCGGGACGTAAAATGCATCTTTGTATATGAGGCAACTAATGTACTATGAGGTTTAAGTACTTTGATTTTCTAAATCTAGAGGTATTGCCTTATTATTATTACTTAGCCGCTTAAAATTGCATCCTGCTAGTTGTAGTTGCTTATAGCCTTTCCTAGCTACTACTTTACTTACCTTTATGAGACTATTTATTGCTTCCTCTCCCTATTACTTTATTTATACTTTATTGGTGACTAGTCGACCTATGATGCCTACTGGGTATCTAAGTTGGTACTCATGATTAACTTCTTCACTATTTCATGGTGCAGATATCAGTATGTTCTAGGCAACTTTGCAATAAGAGATTATAATGAGCTTCTAACGTTCAAGATGATCGTGTTCTCCACTTTTTGTTGCCTACTATATTTTGTACACAATGGGCCTTATACTTAGTTTATATTCTATAGGAGTTTTGTATATTGAATGCATATCTTTTGGATATTCTATTATATTAGTTCCACTTGCCATTAATAATAGGTTTTGGGAAGGTTTTACGTATGCTTCCATTGTATTTTATTGTTGTATTTCCTCTTATTGTTGTTGTTTTAGTGAGATACGACCATTTCTTAACACCCTAAGCTGTAGGATAGTCTGGACTACAGGTAGGACCACATGCGCCATCATGAACTGATTTTGGTTCATGGAACATTCATTTTCAAAGACTCTATATCACTTGATATAATATCATTTATAGTCTTTGTTAGTATCTTTGGTTTAGTACCACCTATCGATTCTGATTGTGCTGACTGATCCCTAATGAATTTAGGATATTATAGAATCTCATGCAATCATCTAATTTATATTCTAATCAGAATCTGGATATATTGCCAATTCAATTGCATTTTGTGAAACCTCCACCCTTTAATATTCATCCATATCACTCAACTCCTGGTGATCTTCTATCCTTATGCCATTTTTCAATTTTGATGTATGTTGTAAATCTTTTTTATTTCCATATTTCTGATTATTATTGTACATTACCCTATCTCTAGTGTCTATGTGAGCTATTTCTAATGGACTATGTAGGTACTAAAGTATCAATGCAACCATAAATCATGTCCCTTTTTTATTACTTCTATCAATTTCACCATAGATCTTTTCTTATGCTCTAAAAGAATCATATCCTAACCTTAATTATTCTATAATTGTTATTTCCTTATCCTCTAATATTTATTTCATCCTCTATTTCTACCTAATCTCCATATGTCACTTTATTGGCTCTCGATGTATCTCTATTAAGATATGTTACCTTATTTGCTTTGCCTTCATTTGTTTCTGTAAAGTATTACCATTCTCCATATCTTCCAGACTTATTTTCTTTTCCTTAGAATGATCCATGTCACCTTTATTGACAATTGTACTGGTGTCCTTTTTAAAGGAGTTGTTGACCCTTTCCTTAATTGATAACCAAGCTTGTTGCACTAATTATTTCTTTGTTAGTTTGTCCTATTAGGCTAGTAATAACCTTCTGTGTTTCTTAAGATCCTTATTTATGGTTAATGTTACCCTTCTCTACTAGTAGAAATGCATTTTTTATTTTGAAGTCCTTCCCTGAATTAGTAACATTAATTGTAATATCACTAAGAAATTTTTCTAGATTCTTCTCCAATATTGTCACGACCCAAATTTCGAGATCACGAGGGAACCTACTCGATCTCATAATTTGTATCATGAAAATTGGTGTATACCAGCAATCTCACAAGAACAAGGGCAATTCCAAGTAGAGTCCTGCGGATTAACATGTGGACATCTACGTGAAATCCTCGGGGGATGAGGGCTATGAGTTATCTATAAGCCATATCCTTTCTTATTTCCTATCATACAATCTCAATTAATTATCTATTGGGCCAAGTCCATGTGGTATCTACTTGATTTGAATTGCTATCTAATTGAATCCATTTGGTATCTGAATGAATTCAACTAGTATTTTATCAATTCCAATTAGTATCTTGATGAGTTCAATTGGAATCTAATTGATAACAATTGGAATCTAATCGATAACAATTGGAATCTAGTCATTAGAGTCATGTTGGTGTGTTGTTGTATAATTGCATGACAATGTGATATTAAATTGCTTTTTTTTAGGAAATATTAAAATTTGGTTATTTAGCACATATTTGGAATATTAGTGCAAAGGCTTATAGTTTGAGGTACTTTATATATCCTAAAGCCACCAAGATGTATCATGATCTGAGATGGATTACTAATAGAGTACAACTTACATAAAAATGACTAGAGTCTACATAAAGTTAAGAGATATCTCAAAAAGGAGTCCTAGCAAGAATTTTAGTATCTTTAGATACAGTCTTCAGAGGGAATTTAAGAATTCTTGTGTAAAGTAATACCCCATTGTGCATGGTGTTTTTCTTATAGGCCAGTTTAGAGAATAGGTCTGTAGACATGGGATAGATGATTTTGAACTAAGGAGGAGATGATAATGATGTCTTATTTTCACCTAAGGGTTAGTTATGTGTAAGATTTGGAAAGGGGGATATATGGGGTGACTTTGTGTACCAATATTAGGAGTACACGACAAGATTATTAGATAATTTAGTTTTCAAGGAGCTACAAAGTAGGTATACTGATAGGATTGAATATCATTTTGATATGTTGATATACAGGTGAACCATTCAATTATGAGACCAACAATTCGCAGGTTAGATCTTGAAGTTAGTTGATTAAGATATTAGAAAACTAGTATTCTTGAAAATGAAACCTCCGAGTTTGGTTGAATATTGTGACAACATGAAGTTAGACTCAACCTCTAGTGGTGATGTATTTTCATGGGAATTATAGGTTGTAAATGATGAAGTTCACCTTTTTAAACAAGGAGTATAATAGACAAGGTAAAGTTTATTCAAGAGAAGCTCCTAGAAGCTAAAAGTAGGCATAAGGAAGTATCATCATGTTATATTACTCATTGGGATTCGGTCCTAGTTGATAAGAATATATCATATAAATTGGAGCCTATGGATATTAATGATAGAGAGGCCCATAATTTGAGGTTAAACGATCTTGTGTCTGTGAAAATCCCATGGGAGAATCATCATATCGAGGATGCTATTTGGGAGATCAACGAAGACAAGCATGGAAACTTCCCCAGTATTTTGCTGAGTTAGGTAAGTTTCCCTTATTTACTTACTTATCTTTTCGACAATGAACGATTGTTTTACTGGTATTTGATGTAATGACCCTCCAAGCCATTTTTTTGATTTTTATATATCTTTTTCTTTTTTTAACCTTTATCATAGATTTTATATAGAATTTATAACATGTGGGGATGGATGACACTGTTTCTAAACTGGTTGAATGAGTTTCTATGAAAATAATATATTATTAGAGAATGTAACAATGTAAATCAAGCTAAAAGTTATTTCATTTTCAATAATTAATGGGAAAAAGGAATTTAAGAGGTTATGAAACAAGAAAAGAGTGGGCAAAAAAATAAAAATAAAAGAATTAAGAAATTTTGAGAAAACAAAGAAGGAGTTGAGAGTTGAGAAAACATGGCAGAAGGAAAATTAGAATACACTCATGATGAAGCAAAGAAAGAAAAATTATAACAGAATAAAATACAAGAATAGGAGAAACGAAAAGGAAATGAGGAGAGAAAAGTTTATAATTTCATTCCAAAATATTATGTTAATTATTCTAGACCCTTTTTATGATATTTATTTCATTATGAGTAGATTTTTTGAGTAGAAACATGGATAAATTAACAGAGTTCAGAAAAATAAAAACTAGGGTTCTTAGAATTTGACATCAAATAATGACCGATTTTAGCTGAAATTTAACGTGTGACTTTGTATCATTATGGGTAAACATAATCTAAAAAAATTCAGATTTAGCACCGGAGCTCTAGGTGAATTTTTGACTTGATTTTTGGTCTTAATATAAGTATAGAAATATAGGTGTCATTAGATTCATATTCTTGTGATAATAATATAAATGAACATATTTTGAATGTTTTGAGAATCATATAACTGAAGATATAAGTACATTTCTAACACTCTAAATTTTGAGGTAGAATTTGAACTGATTTTGTTTGTGGTTAGAGTTGAATGAAAGTGGTGAAACCATTTCTGAAAGTATGGTAGTAGAGTTTCATGTGAGTTAAATATATTTGAGTCTAGTTTCCAACTATAACACCTTGAAAATCATGCTAGGGGATTTAGTGGACTAAACAAATAGTCTACGTAAAATTGCATTGAAGTTTGAAATTGGCCCAAGATCCAAGGTCGTTCCACAGACCGTGGATTGAATCATGAAATCAGACTAGAAAAGCACTCTTCACTATCTCGGATTCACGGACTGTTCCACGGATTATGTAATGGTTCCACGGACCGTGGTGTAAGTTATTGAATGGAACCAAAATTTATTAAAAATTTTATAAGGGTTGCATGGACCGTATAATTAAGGACGATACATGGAATGGACCTTCGTATGCTTCCAATGCTCCAGTTAAGAAGGGTATGATTTCATGGACCATAGGACTAACCGTAAAAACTTACCAGGCTCAGTTTTAATCTGTATTACCTGGGGACTTTTTTAGAAATTTCCCCATATTCAATGATACTATACCACATTGTTCTGGGACTCATAACAACTAATATAAAAGCCTAACACCTCATTACTTATTATTATCCATAAATTAATTATACAAAATAGAAGAAAACATCAATCTGTCGTCATGAACAAAACCTTGGCCATTGTAATGACCTCCAGGTCAATTATGATAAATGTGCAGTATCTTGTATCCTAGGGCATTTCAGTAGTTTCCCCAGGTCATTTATGACTTGCTGGGACTGATAGTTCGGATCCCTGGCAACTCGGTCGAGAATTATCTCAAATTTTGTGTTTTAGAGCCTTAAATTTAGTACTCGT
>JBDJHY010290642.1:0-10073 GCA_039654485.1 Withania somnifera | reverse complement strand
CTGAGTTTTGGTTGGCAAGGCTTTTTTCTACCCCCCCCCCCCCCAACCATTTCTCTAATTGCAGTTTATTGTCTCTTTCAAATTGGATCAAGTCTTGATCATAGCATGGGGTTATGATCTGCATCTGTATGGTTTCCAGTTTCTCTCCATCTTGGGTTACCTTCCCCTCAATGAAATGATATTCACTAGCGGTCAAATACTTTATACTAACTTTCATATCTTTCAACTTGGTATATACTATCTATAAAGAGTTGAACTGATAAGGTCTATGCTAGGTTCCTTTAACAATCTGCAAGAAGTCTTGGCGTTGTGCAAAGTCATTATAAAATTTGAAAGGTTGCCCGTCTTTGATGGAAAATCTTCAATTGCAGCACTGATAGGACAATGATCTAAGAAATTATAACACCAACCAGCTGAGGCCACTTTTGAATCTATGCTGAATTTATCTAAGCCCGATCAATCCTACTATGAACTAGGTTGTTAGTCCACGTATATTGTCTTCCCATTATTTCAACCATTCCTGGAGTTGGCATGAAATCCTTAAAATGTTTTTTCATGCAAAATTCAACCTTATTTTGTCCTTCGTTTTCCTTCTATGTATTATATGTAGAAAAATTTTAATTATTGAAAAAGATTTTACTAATAATATGAACAATTCACATTAATATCTTAATGATAAATAAGAAAGTATCCATGCTTACTTTCAAAATTTAATGATTTTGTTTTTTATGATAGAGGAAATAATTCTGCTACTATTATAGAAGGATGTATGTATAAGTAGGAATACTAAGTTCTTCACTTTTATTTTATAATTACAGGAACTTTCTTTTACAAGTAATAATATAACTGAAAGAAGGTAAAAGATAATGTTTACAATGTATTAAAAATGGCTAAAATAAGTTCTTTCATTTAATGGATCTAAATTTTCTTCAGCATGAATTTTTGGATTAAAAACATCTTTTCTTTTAATGAAATTGTAAGATGACACCTGTAAAGTTTAATTAAAACAGTTGTCATTGATTTATTTGACCACATGGACAAAACTAATAATAAACCATTTACCTAATCATCTCATATGTAGCATCTTTGCTGCTTGGCACATCGGGATGTCAGTATTTATATTACTATCCTTCGAGTTTCATGTTTAGGGATTGAATGAGTTTAAAAGATAACAATATCTTTTTATTTAAAGTCTTGATTTTTTATTCAACATTTGTGCAAATAAGCTCCAGTTAATTCCAGATTCCTTCAATAACTATGAATTCTTAAAAATTTATTCTCAATAATTTCAAACAAATAAATTTGAATGACTAAAATTATTTATGGGTTGGGCATAATGTCATTCGAATCGATAAAATAGTATCACCTATTTAATTAAGGAGAAATTATAAAAATAGACCACTTACATAAAATAATTATATTTACATAGCCCCTGAAAAATTACACCGGCATCGTCTAATTTTTATTCGGCATACACATTTATACAATGTTATACATCTTTGTACATTAAGTGTACACAAATTTATAAATCTGTATAAAAGTATAAAAGATGTGTTTATGCACACTTTTAAGCCGTTATACAAATGTGTACAAAAATTGTGTTTGATCTCTTGTAAACTTCAACTGTGAAACTTCATTCGAAATGATTCAAATTCATTTCAAATAGCTTTAAGTTTCAACTACAACTTTAAAATCACACCACCAACAAACTACATTCACCAACTAGTTAAAATTTTCAACAAATTCGTAACCTAGTTATAAGTTTTAGCTTTTAAGAACTCAAACAATGGGTCTTTACACACATCCCACAACATTCGAGATAAGTCAAATTCTTTTTAAGAAGTTTCAAATTTCAACTACAACTTCAAAATGACACCATCAACAAACTACAATCATCAATTTGTTAAAACTTTCAATGAATTCAAAGTTCATTTCTAAGTTTCAAACTTTTAAGAAATCTACCAATAGAGTTTTATCCATATTTTAAAATATCAATGGTACACCCAGAAAGAACAAAATCAACAGATTCAAAACTCAATTGTAAATTTCAATCTTTTAAGAATTTCAACAATGAAATTTTACACATATTCCACAACATCAATGGAATCGATTTTAAAAATTGCTTAAAAATTGTATCATTATACCTAAATAAAAAATATGTGAATTTAAAGAAATCCCATTTCTCAAAGTGTCACAATCCAATTTCTCGAATCATGAGGAAATCTACATCCACCATAGGAGAACAACTAAACAAGTACAAAAAGCAAAAGTAATTGATAAATGCGGAAGATAATAGTATAAATAAGGGTAGAACACACAGAAATCTAGTACAATAAAAAGAAGTTTTCAAAAACCTAGTAAACTAGTATATAAGCCACTAAGAAGTAGATACAATGTCTAAAGTGAAGGTACATAATTTGTATTAGAAAACAATAACATAAATAGATAGCAAAAAAGGTAAAAGAGTAGCTCCGGACACCAGGAGTGATCATATACCTCAGCAACAGAATATCAGCACAATCTGGAGTCAGCGTCGAACACTCATACTTGAATTTACACTAGAAAGATGAAGAAGTGTAATAGGAGTACCAAAATCTATAAGTACCCAGTAAGCATCATAATCCGACTAGGCTCATATAAGAAATAAAAGAAGTAAGTAGTAGATAATGAAGGAACCAAGTCACATAAGTCAAGTATGCGTGGAACTAGCTAGCAACCAAATAGAAGAACTCAAATAAAGAGATGATAACATACCTGAGTCCCTGCATTAAGCAAATCACGTGAGGGAATAGAGAAGGGAGGTGTACTGGTAACCTCAATAATCGTCAAAAGAAGAAAGCATGATCAAATGAAATCCATACATAACTACCAATTAAGGTCAAGAGAAAAAGAATAGGAAGTAACAATTACTTAATAAAGGTAAAAAATCAAATAAGTAGATAAAAACCTACTAGCATCTTATTCTACCATAAGGAACAAATAAGTAAAGCTCACCTGCTGGCATCCCATACTACCAAAAGGTACAAATAAGAAAAATAAGTGCGAAAAGTAACAGAGACATGAATGCAAATGATAATAGTGCGAGTGAAATATAAATATTTATGCTCCTCCTCCGATACTTATAGGTCCGACAAGTAGGACTGATGGGAAAACTTCCCGTATATATTATATCATATGCAGTCCCTCGGTCATATGCATATTAGTGTCGGGCAGCAGGTCCCATAGAGGAAGTCCCCTCATCTCTAGATCTACATTTGAATCTCATAATTGGATCTACATCTGGATCTCATAGTTGGCTCTACAATTAGATCTACAGTTGTATCTCATAGATGGATCTACAACTAACAAATCACGGGTCTCAATAATGTGTTGGGGAATCAATGAGTCTATAATCATTCAAAAGCTCAATATCCACACCCTAGCTTCACCAGGACTAAAATCAGGTACTGGCAAATACTCAACATCCGACATCGAGCTAACCTATAAGTGCTAGCAGGGTTATGTACTCGATGCCAGATTTTAGGAATTAAACTAAAACAGTGAAAAATAATAGTACCGGGTGCCCAATTGATAATCGGGTCTTGAAAAATTTAAGAAAATCATAAAACAGTTTATTTTAGTAAAGATTCTGCCTAAAACCAATTTCACATTAGGATTAGCAGAAAATATCAAAATTTATGTGATCATATAAAAATCTAAGCTCGGGTTTTGTTATCAAAATATGCAAGTCATCAATATGCGAAATAGAGGGCCCTTAAGGACTATCAATATTTGAAAATGGGCTCATTGGCCATGCAAGGTTTCAAAATCAGCGATACGGGATCATGGTCATAAATATTGAAAACCAATGCATAAAATTCCATTATCATGATGATGACATGCATGAATAGTAATGAGCACAATTACAGCCAAGGGGTCATAGAATAATTTGTCGGCCCTACAAAAGTTTGAAATCACTACAACAAGCATAGATAGCCAAATCGATACCCAGAACTCATGGATATTCCCAATAATTTTACCATCTATTTTTCAGAGTCAGTGCAGACCTCTCAGGGATAGAGGATAATCTATGATCAACGTACAACACCAATACGTAATCAAAAATTGGCTAAAGAAGTAGATAGGGTCAAAGGTACCAACCTAAAATTTTCAACCCAAGGATATTTGTAGGATAAATACAAAGAAATATTATGAAAAAATAGTCTCAATTTAATACTAATCAATGTGACACATATTATTAAGACGCAATAGAAAAATATATAGTTTTGAATCTGAAGTAAAAAGCTACTATGGACAGAATCTTTGTTTCTGGATCTTCAGAAGCACCACCTTCAATTTCTCATGAATCAGCATCGACATCAACTCTCGATAAATTTGTGAAGAAAGTGATTTAGCAGGTTCAAGAAGTAGTGTCTTCACCATCAGTTGTTATACCTATAGTCCCACCTACTACTACTAATGTTGCGAGATTGATCCCTTAGTTTCATATGATCATCGTAGGCCCTTCACTTGTGTATTAGTTTTTAATAATTTTTATTTTGTTAGAAAGTATAAAACTTGTGCAGTAACAATATATTTATGGATGCTAGTACTTTTAAGAATAATTGATATATGTTAGGTGATTGGGATGTTTTAGATATAATTATGTGATTAATTTTGATCTATATATTTTGAGTCTTTTAAAAATATTATATTTTATATGAATGATGATGGTATTTTATAACTTGCATTTAATATGATTTTAGAGGGTATATTTAAAATAAATAAATAATTTTTTTTTGCAAGACAACTATTAATGATAGATTTAACAATGATTTTTGGCCGTATCAAGAAAAACATTAGTGACCGAATGAGAAAAATAAACAATATCTTACATCCCTAATTTATCAAAATAAAAACATAAATTATGAACTTAGCAACAAAATTTATAAATATAATGACGAAATTATATTTCACTAACATGTGGCAACATATGTTGTTCGTGGCTAAGACATCACTAAGTTTACTACATAATTCATTTTTCACCGCTAAGAGGTTAGCAACCAAAAAAATAGTAATTGTCAATATCCGATCTCTAATCTATCGTTAAATGATTTAGAGACGGATATATGTTGATTACCGACAAATTTTGTTCATAGATAAACGCTAATCTTTTTGTAGTGTTGCAAGATGAAATCTTTATGAAATGACCCTTCAGGTCATTTTTATTTTTTTCACATTTTCTTGCATCTTAGAGCTTTCTTGTAGAGGACCTAGGTCATTTGTGAATTAGCGGGACCGGTGGTTCGATTCCCGTGCCGTTTATTTGGTGGTTATATTCATTTGCTGGTTCTAAAGCTTTATCTTCTGATATCGTTGACTTGGATCAACATTCTTTGAAAAATATCTCATAATTTAATTCTGAAAGTTCCTTCATCTTCGAAACGTAGATTTTGGTCTAGAAAATTTTTTGATTTGTGTCTAAAAACCTTCGTGGTGAGTAAATCTCATTTTATGTGTTTTTAGGAGCTTTCTAGTTCATAAATGGAGCTTGAGTAGTCATATTGTGATCAGAGCTTCGAATTCGAAATACGATTGCGCCATTAGCTCTGAAACACTGAGTTTGAGTTAGGTGAGGTGTTCGTTCGGGCTTCGAGATAACCAAACTCGTTTCGAGTATTCAGTTGAAATTTATATTATTAGGACAAGGGTTGACTTGAGTCAATATTTTATCAAAATAATTTTGGGTTGAAATTTTTTCTGTGTCATTGAGTTCAAAATGTTGTTTTTCTATAATTTGCATAATTGGATTGCGTTCATCGGGTTTCGAACGCATTCTGAGAATCATATTGGAGTTCCCTTCATAGCTGAAAATTTGTTGGTGCGTCAGTTCTGATGCAGGCCCTATTTGCTCTTTCTGTTTGCGGAGAAGGGGTCTATTCTCAATGAACTCGATTGGGTTAATCTCCAAATTCAAGACCGATTTGATGCGTTCACCTAGAGTCGACTTTGATCGCCCTCTCCTTTTCATTTTCACATTCACACCTAAGCCACCGTGTTTGCGGTGGTCAGCTCAGTGGCTAACAATATTCACGGTGGGTTGACCATATTTTGCATTGACTTATTTACACTATATTTTATGTATTTATATATTACTTTTGCTTTCTATACTTTTTGGGTGGTTCTTCTACAGTGGGATGCAAATGCCCTCATGATTCGAGAAATTAGATTATGACAAATTGGCATCAAAGCTCTAGGTTCATTGGTATCCTAAATTCATGAGGCAGTGTCTAGTAGAGTCTTATGGATTAGGTATAATGACGTTTGTATCTTATCTTCTATATTCTATAGTGACATCTTTAGGAAATCTATATCTTCTTCACTTTTATATTAAGCATGCATGCTAGTTGGTTTTTGAAACCTCTTTTGTTCTTATTCACTCTTCTGCAGATAACACACTAATGATCTTTGGCAACAACAAAGGATATGAGACCTACAGAAATGTCAATCAAAGTTTCATCTGGGAGATGTATTGGAATCGAGTACGAGTATTTGCTTATGTTTCGATATTTATTAGAGCTTTGGTGCTTCAACCGAGCCTGTTCTAGTTCAGCAGCCACCTAGTATCTAGAGATCAACTTTTGTTTCAACTGATCTAGAACTAGCAGGATCTATTCCTACACCCATCCTTCAGTATATACCTCTTGGGTTGTTGAGATTAATGAGCAGTGTAGCGCAGATAGGGGTTTCACTCGGAGTCAGGAGTACTTCTCAGTCAAGGTGTGAGTTTATTGGTCTACTATAAGGTTCGTTGTCCGTCGCTAAGTATGAGGAAGAATTTCATGAGTTGGTTGGGTGGACAACTATGTTTTTACCATCTAAGTATGAGAAGACCCAAATCTTTGTTGATTGATTGATTTCCCCCTCCGTTTAGCGCTTGCACCTTTGGTAGCTGTGGGCCATTCTTTCACTCAGATTGGTAGCAACGCGAGGTCTATTGAGAGCCTATGTTAGGAGGCATATGGAGGCGATGAGCAGGGCCCCTAGCCTGTGAGTGGTTTTGGTGATGGTTATTTAGGAGATAGGGGTCAGCCTATTAGGACGGTTCAGACATCTCCATTGACATCAAAAGGGGCTCAGTGTGGTTTTGGTAGCTAGAGGTTGGGACAGACCTAGGGTGCTACTTCTTCTGGGGTTTCGGACCCTGGTTTCCATTCAGGTTCTTTTGGTCCCTCCTATTGAGTTAGACAAGTGGGTCCATGTTTAACTTGTGATGTTATGGGCCACTTGGCCAGAGATTGCCCCTAGAAAAGTTTTGTTTAGAATATGGTTCAGCCACCAGTTCACCCAACTCAGAGTATCTGTTAGAATATAAGTGGTACTTCTTAAAGTGCTTTAGGATGGAATGGCCATTCTAGCTTTGTGAGAGGAAGGATTCATCAATGTAGGTGGTTGGGGTTATGCTTATTTGTTAAGGTCAGACCTTATGTGCCCTTATTTGGCTTCTATGCTTCTATGCTTATATGCTCTTTCGTTTAGCTCACTATTACTTTACTCTGTTATGAGAGTTAATTTTAAGCTATTATTGTTGATGTTATTTGTGCTACCCTAGAACCTGATCTTTAGCAGTAGATCATGTTGTTGGTTCCTGTTGGATAGCTATTGAGGAGCTTGACTCTTAGGATGAACCATTCTTGATTTTGGATTTGGGTAGTGATATTCTTGATAGATGGGTTGACCATATTTTGGGCATAATCAGACTACCCTTCTTTTGGAAATTTCTAAACTGTCTCATCGGACCCGTGCCTTGAGTTTTCTTAGTATATTCCGGTTGCATGATGAGATTCTTTAGCCATGCACTGTTTGAGAATTATCTAGTTTTTTGGTTTAGGAGATTAGTTTTTTGAGATTATTGAGATCGATTAGATTATTCTGTGATATTAGCTTCGACGCTCCATTCCTTGTCCATTTTCTGTGTTGTTGAGTGGTAGGAGTAGGAGTGGATTTGTGGACTATTGACATTGATTTGGGCACTTGGACTTCTTTATTAGTTTATTGAGAGAGCCAATCCTAGTGTTCGTTTTTTCGATATTTTTATGTTTCAGTGGATTCGAGTCATCTAACGTATGGTTGGAAGGGATTCGATTGTCATTTCGGGTTAGCTTCTTTGTTTTTTCTTGAGTGTGGATTAGTATATTTGGTTTCTTCTTGTGAGGTTTTGGAAGAGTTGTGGGTTGAATTAGACTTATTTCTCCATTTGAGGTTCGTGTTGGTACTGTGGATGGTGAGGTATTAGCAACTTATCGGAGGTGTTCTATTTAGCTATATGATCTATTGCTTGTGTTCTTTCGATGTATACCTTACTTCTTGGATTAGATTAAGGATGGGTCACTCAAAAGGCTCAAGCTACATTGTGTTGCTTATTTGATCCAGGTATTGTCCCACCTAGTCAAGAATTTCTGTTTATGGCATCTTGATGTGAGGTAGTTGATTTAATATCAACATCTCCTTGGTTTTCAATAACTCTTGTGTTTCAATATTCCATCCTTCGTGTTCGAATTGACTCGGTCTTTGTATTTGGATCTGTGGTGGATATAAGTTAGTATACGGGTCTGTCTACCTTATCCATCTTTATTAGAACCCTATCCACGAACCATTATTCGATTGCATCAAATGTACCCTTCCTACCATGGATGGACAAGAGAATTCCTGTCAATAATAAAATAAATAAATAAATAATAAAATCCATATTCCATAAAAACAAATTCTAGAAAGAAATAGGAAAAAAAATTCAAGAGGCTTATAAGTATCAAAACAAAGATAAAGAAGAGTGCGCCAACTTGATATTTTGGTAGTATTGCCACAAAGAAGAGCTTTTGAATATTATAGAGAAGTTGGGATTCATGTATTGGGGACTGAGGTGAGTGACGATGGACTCCCTTTGAGAGCCTATTGTACAACTAGTGGGAAATTCTCACGGGTTATAAGTCAACTCGATTAGGGGGGGTCTACTCGAGCTACGGTAGGAGACTTGAAAACTGTTTGTTTGGCTGAAAAGGTTTTGCAGTTGGTTGGTTTTAGTATGTCTCGGAGTTCGATGCCTTCTTTCTCCTCTTCTTTAGACTTTCGAGGATGAAAGTCTTTTTAGTAGTGGGTGTTGTAATGATCCTTTCAGTCATTTTAACATATTTTTGTATTCTTTTGCATCTTAGAGCGTTACTGTAGCGATCCTAGGTCATTTGTGACTTAGGGGGATCGATGATTCGGTTCTCAGGTCGTTCGTTTGGAGGTAATGTCCTTTTTCCTATTCTAAAGTCTTAGCTTGTGATATCATTGAATCCAGTAAACATTCTTTGAAAACAATCTTGGTGTTCGTTCTGGATTTGGGATAACAGAACTCATTTCGGGTGGAATTTATATAATTTAGAATGAGGGTTGACTTTAGTAAATATTTCATCTAAATGATCTCGGATCAAAATTTCTTTTGGGCCATTGAGGTCGGAATGTTGCTTCAATGCAATTTGTATATTTGGATTGTGTTTTTCAGGTTCCGAACACGATCAAAGGATCGTGTTGGAGTTGCCTTTATAGCTGAAAATTTGCTAGAGCATCAGTTTTGATGTAGGCCCTGTCTTCCCTTCGCCTTCGCGGTGAATCCAATTGGGTTAATCTCCGCGTCCGAGGATGATTCAATATTTTCGCGTAGAGGCAGCTTGGATTGGGCTCTCCCTTTCTTCTTTACGTTTACACTGTCTTGTTCACCTGGCAGTATAAATAGTTCAAAACCTCAATTTTTTGCTCTTATTCTCCATTTTCCATCTTCAAACTTAAAAAAACCTCCATTAAAATTCTTGGGTCTTTGCATGAGCAATTGGGTGAAGTTGAAAATTTAATTTCGTTGATTCTTCGTCAATTATTAGTAAATTTCTACTTTGATTTCTTTAAATTTCACCAAAATTTCCCTAAATTTCTAAAGATGGTTCTTCGCTTTATTTCATCATTTCAAGCTTATTTCATGCTCGCCTTAGCTCCAATTTTGGGTATTAATTTCCTACGATTTGAGAAATATTTTGATACTTTTTGTTCGGAGTTTC
>JBDJHY010290631.1:0-10073 GCA_039654485.1 Withania somnifera | reverse complement strand
ACTCTTATTAAATTATTTATTCTTTCAATTAAGGTTATTAGTATACCGACTGTGTTCTACTCCTATCTTTTTTTATTCTCATTTATTGTATTATATTTCACAAATGTTGTTGCAAGGATGTCGGGTACGTTCTCTTTCATTGCCTCAAATCCTGTTATGAGATTAGCTAGCGATATCCTTCTATGTGACACTTGATTTGTAATTATATTTCTAGTTCCCGTATTGTACTATTTTCTTCTGTAACCCTTTTTCTTATACTCTGTTATTTACTGCTTTTATTATTGTTATGTGCTCAGTGCGCCCTCGAAGCCTACTGAGTACAGGTTGCTTCGATGACTTGTACTCATACTACACTTGCACATATGCAAATTTGAGTACAGGTTCCCGTTCGTGATATATAGATAGTTATTCGTTTGGATCTTATTCACATAGGAGATTCAAGGTGAGCTTAGTGTCCAGCCTGTTCCTGCTTCTTTTTAGACTTATGTTTTCTTGTTGATCTCTATTGTATTTAGGAGACATCTTTATACTACACTTACTTCAGTTTTATCATTTCTATACTTAGTGGTTCGTTTGACACTGATATCGGATTTTGGATAGATTATGTTATTCTTTAAAACTTCCACATTTAATTATCTTTTCAGTTTTGATATACTTACGTAATTGATTTAGTAGTCTCCCGCTTCGACTTCGGACTACGAGTTTTAGTTCTCCTACTAGTGGTATAGTAGTTTCCATCATGATCCGCGAAACTAAGTCGTGACAAGTTTTCCTAGTAAATAAGTTAAACTATAATATATGTGCTTGACCCAGCAGTTTTAGACCATCTATGGAAATTAATGACTTATGATTATACATTATATGTTTAGCTTATGATTATGCATTTAGGTTATTATATTATAGATTCCAATTTACTTTATACAACTTTGTTATTGTATTTAAATTCATTTCCAAAATATGTTTTCAATGTATTTATGATGTCACAATTCTAAAATTCAGACATGTTTTAGCCTGCAGTACAAAAAATGATTTATACAGTCAACTTTGACTTATGCATTCTTAAACATTTTTATCTTCAGTTCAGACATGTTTTACAAGATAAGTATTCAGTTATTATTTATAAGATTTTAGCATAATCTCATATACTCATTACATCAAACATACTAATCACATACTTTTCTCTGTATTGCATCATATCATGATGTAGATTCATATGTTTTCTCTCAAACTCGTGATTAGTAATGAAATATGATTTTCAGTCAAATTAGTGGTTCCCCGTCATCCAAGGACTGTTTGAATATCAAGTTTTTATTCATTTTGTTTAGCATATTTAGTTTCGTTTATTCCAAAGTTAGTTGGAGGTTTGTTTCAGCAACTCATCCTTATTGGAAGAGGTTGCAAAGACAGTCATTCAAATAGTTGTAATCAGTTTTTATATAACTCATCTCTGCTAATGAAAGTTTATTGTATTTTATGTAAAAGTCAAGTCCATGATTTAGCTTCTACATTATCTTTTAGTACACCTTTTATGCTTCATGCTAGGCCAAGTGGTTAGCTTGGTCCATTGGTGATTTCGAGTATTGGTTACATCCAAGATATAAGTTCCATGTCAAATTCGATCCTAAGAGCATTAATGTTGACAGTTTGACTAGTTAAATAGTACTTGGGATCTAGCGTATCGTCCAGAAACTTGGATAGGAATAAAATCTCTCGACCTTTCTCCTAACTGGACACCAAAATTCCTTCTCCAACAAAAATATGAACATGAGAGAATGATGTGACTTGAACAACTAATATGTCGATAGGCGCCTGATGAAGTCAGCAATACGAGGAGGGAAGGTTTGTCTCAAGGGAACACACGTCGAAGTTAACCCAGATTTCAAATGATCCAAATATTAGTATCATTTTCTTTCCATCTCTTGTCCACATCAGGTGTCACACCCAAGAGACGAAGGGACTATCTGTATAGGGTAAAATAAAAAATTATGCACATGAAGCTATGAACTGGGTAATTTAGAATCCTTTTATAGGTTTGGTCATTCGAGGGGCCACTTCATGATAGACTGAGAAAGGAACACCTTCTCATTCAATAAAAGAGAATGTGAGCAAACATCTAAGCCGAAGTCAGAAGTATGGAGAGGCAAGTATAGTCTCAAGGGAACAAACGTCAAAGTTGACCCAGGTTTCAAATGGCCTAAACATTGGTATCATTTTCTTTCTATCTCTTGTCCACATCAGGTGTCGCGCCCAAGAGACGGGGGGACTATATATATAGGGTAAAATAGAAAAAATGTGTATATGAAGCACGAAGGTAGGATCATCCGAGAGGCAACTTCATGATAGAATGAGAGAGGAACACCTTCTCATTCAAAAAAGGAGAATGTGAGCTAATAACTAAGGTGTGCACAAAAAAAAGAAGGGACTATTGTGTTAAATACACCGACAATCCTAAGAAAAACGAAACCAAATCAAGAATATTTTTCTGAAACTTCTCAATGATTTCGGTATGTGGCATGCTGAGATAGGTTGTGGTATCATAAGGGATAGGTGGCACACTTTCATTAGTCATGACCTCAAACATTGTAGCCTATAAAAGTTTATCACCCCCTTATCATAAAGGAACATCTTCTGACCTTTTTATCTTTTTTCTTTTAACAATTATCTAGCTAGCTTTGTCCCCAAGTTTCCTTTGTATTTTTCTCTATTTTACATTTTGGTTAACTCTTGAAGTGTTTTACATTTTCTTGGTCTTTTAACTTTTTATTTTGAAACGTTCCTGTTTACAACAAATTTTAACTGTGATAAAATAACTTTCAATCACAAATAAAATATGAAGAAATATAATTTTATTGATAACAAGAATTGTGAGTACAAATTTGTTTATCCCTTGATTCTTCTTTTAAATTTTTTTTTTGTGATTTGAAGGCCGTTAGAAGAATATTTCTCGAACGTAGAATGTATTGAATTTGATCTTCATGAAAGGATGATTTGTAATTTGAATTTAATCTCCACAAAAGAAGGTTTTTGGGTTTTTCATTTGATGTATTTGGTTATCATGACCTCTTTGTGGGTACCCGTGATTTTATGGGGGCAATGGAGATGCTATTTCTTTGTGAATACCAAAGAGTTTATGAGATATTCAAGATGGGATTTATTGATCTCCTTATGAATATTCAAGAATTTATAGATTATTCGAGATGTGATTTCTTGATATCTTAATGAATACGTATGATTTTACATGATGTTGGAAATCCCAATAGCTTATGGAGTATTTGAGATGTCTCTTCCAATAATAAATTACCCTTTATATAGGCATAAGTTAGCGTGACCTCTAAGCTAGGATTTAGTGTAGAGTAGACTCCAAGGACCCTAAATGAAATCTAATAAGATTTGACGAAATCTTGTAGAATTCTACAATATTTCAATGTCTACGGTTCCACTTATAACATTTTTTATATGATATAGGTGTATATTTCATACAGAACTTATACGTAAAATCATGAACAAAATGCTAAAGTCATGAGCGAGATTGAAATACAAAAAACATGCTATTTCTTATAAATGGAAAATAATTGTTATATTTGGCAATCATGACTCTTCTTTTATATAATAATCTAAGAAATTATCTAATCTAATAACTGCCAGCTTGGGTTTTTTCCCTCAGCTGACGTGAATGTAAAATTATGAAAATGTTGCAATCAGAATATCAAATAAACATAGACATCATAGCCAACTAGAATAAGCCACATAGGTGAAGGAGGTGGTATGCAACAACCAATGTTCAATTTTTCACCTCTCAAGAAAAGCCTTTCTCCATCCTCTCAGTCATCGCTAATCTTTCTCCTATCGAGACCACTCCTTACTAATACCATACACTCACTCAACACACACCTAGAAAAATAGGTAAATTATGGCTTCTACTACTGCAGTTTCCATGGAAATGTCACTGACTTTAGCAAGTCAGAAGAGACAACCAAGTGTTAATACTTTCTTGAAGTTACTGCCAGTAAGGCCCTCAAACACTACTACTGGATCCAAACCAACAGCAAAGTCTCAAGTCAAGGTTTCACTTTAGGAGAAAGCTTTCACAGGATTGACAACAACGACACTGACTACTTTAATGGTCATCCCTAACGTAGCCAAAGATGATGGTGTTTCACCATCCCTCTGGGCATTTCTGCAGGTGGAATTGCGCTTGCAGTAGTTGTTGGCACTGTAATTGGTATTTCTAATTTTGATCCTATCAAGCAAACTTAAGAAGCCTAATTCTGATACATCTCTATTCTCTTCTCGTATTTATCTCGTTTACAGTGAAGCACAATAAAATGCTTAAATAACCAATCAATTAGTAACTCAGACTTTGCTAGCGAAGTGGTACCTTTAATTTAGAGTATTAGTGACACTTCATGTAATAATTAAAGTAAAGAATAAAGTATGATGTACGAAAAGATAAAGATTTATTCTTGTCTTGTCGTATTAGGTGAGTCATCTATAATTTAAAGTAGCATGTGTATCATGTGTAGTGTATAATGAAAGCTTTGGGTTATGCTTATCCATTAAGATAAGATATCCTAACTTCTGATTGATTTGTGATACTTCCGGATACCCCACTACCTTAGTATAAATAGGGGATCCTTGTAATAGTTTGAGGCAGACTATCTCAGACAATCTCAAACTATCTTTTGTATAATAAACATCTTTCTCTATAATATCTTTTCTCTATTGTAACCCTTCTTCATGGTTGTACCTCTCTGAATGAGTTGTAAATTTGGTATCAGAGCCATGATAGCTTGAATCCCTTTTTCCTACCCTCTAGATGAACCGATTGTATTGTGATGTCTTAATTATGGTTCTCAGAGATTATGCTCTGTGGTTGCCCTAATGAGGGATACTCCACATCAAAAATCTGGTAACTAAAACCATTGTTATGAAATTATTATTTTAATCATGAGTTATGGCCCTGTAAGCTGCTATGATGTTGCGGTATCGAGTATATGCTCAGATTATCACAAAGATTTCATAGATGGCTTTAACACTCTGTGTGTTTTAAGACACCTTATTATCAAAGGGGATTCTTAAGGAAAATAGGGAAAACTTTTAATCCTAAAGCTAGTTTAAATTTACTTACTCCTTCTACCTCTTTTTGTTCAGTTTGAAGTTCTTTCAATTCTTCTCCAAAACCCAAAAATGCTGATCTTCTTTATTCTATTGATTATCATAGTGAAGATAGTAAAATTCCTATCACTGAACTTCCTCTATTAAATCCCTATAAAACCTTCATGAAAAAGGATAACCCGGTCTTACGGGTTGTCAAACAGGTTTTCTCTCTTAGAAAGGCTATAGAGGATAGAGAACTTGTGTTAGCATCTCAACTAGAACAAGTTCCTATCCCTTCCACTGAGACAGAACAAGTCATATCTATAAAACTTAGTGACTCGTTATCGAAACAGTGGAGATTTAATAGTTATATTCATTTCCATTTTGGAGCAGTAAAGATGGCTTTAACTCTATATGGCAGGAAGTGTCTACTTGTAGTTGTAAAATTAGCACTTCTGGACATGAGGTTCCAAAAATATACTTATGCTTGCATTGCAACTATCCATACAACACTTAATGCTGGGACAGTCAGTCTTTGTAACACTTTTCCCAAACTTCAACATAAGGATTGATGATCGTCACATCTATAATAATCTAAAAGTTCAACTCCCAATTTTTAGAGCACCATAGAAAACTAGAACCTAAATTCTATTCTTTACTACCAGATGGCATACAGAGTCTAAAACCATTCATTTGATCTCAGCCTTCCACGAGATACAATTGAGCTCTATTACTTGAGATAGATGCTCAGTCCAACTCATCTTGCACCCATATACCTAACCAGATCCCAAAGGATGAACTCACCAAACTTCTCCTAGAATTATGGATGACCCATTATGAAAAAATACAAAGGGTTAATAAACCAGTCCACTCTCAAAGTTCATCTTTTTTCAAAAAAAAAAAAGGATGGAGCTGTTGAAATCATGTTTAAAGGAGATAACTCTTGATCATCCTCTGACACAACTTCTATTTTCTCCTCAGAAATAAACATGATTGAGGAATCTCTCCCCAATGTTCCAATTCATTATTTCAATTCTAAAGGCAAGCATGTCTATAAAAATAATCAAGATGGATACATCCTATGCAACTGTAGAGCTTGTCTCATAGATGAATGCTATGAAGAAGATTCCACAAGAAAAAAGGGAAAGAAAAAAAAGAAATCAGCGCAAAGTATTCTAAAGGAGTACTATGAACAAGGATATCCAGAAGTTGGATTGCTTGGAGAACCATCAGGAAAGTATGACTATTATGTCCTTTACTCTAAAGGACCAGAGGAGTCTAACATGCTACAACAAACTAATGATTTTCCTCCACCTGAATTTGACCAAGACAAAACTTCTCATGCATGGAAAATCAAGAATCTAACAACCAAAAATCCAGACGGATCCACCAAGAAGCTGAGTGCAACAGAAGCTACTTTAAATTGGCAGTCAGAAAATGCATTAGCATAAAATAGGGTCTTGAAGCAGATCATGACCACACAACAAAATATGAAAAAGAAGCTTGATTCAGGGGTTTATTCTTTTTCCAACATAATAGGTCAACTTTAAGGGAGAATTGATGCTCTACATTACGAATTGATGCATATGGTCACTACAGGAGCAGTTAGCTTTAGTTCTCCAATTTTAGCCCAAAAGGAAGCAGAGCTAAAAAATCTAAAAAAATCAACTCCATTCCCTGTTGACCTAAAAACAATACACTGGGTATTATGATGCTTCTACATTCTCTTCATATTTACCACCTTTGCCAAATTACCCTTAGACTTTGTCCCCTTTCTCATTGTTTGATTACAACCCTTTCAAGAGTTCTACATTTTTACCCATGAAACCTTATGATGTCCCTCAATCTTAAAAAAAAAGTCAGAGGAGTCCCCATTAAAAGATTTTGAGTTTAAAAACTCTACTTCTAGAAAATCATCCCCGCCAACTTCATAATTAATGGTTGAAAACACAATATTGACCATTTTAACCAAGATGAAAAGTCTACCTGAGAGGTCAGTAGCGGTAGACTAACCAAAATCCTCAAAAAGGTGACATCTTTATGGCAACAATGTGAAGAGGATTATAAAACTGAAAGCCTGTCTCTTAAGGTTCTTATGGTAGCTCCTCCTATGGAGGAGCCTACTGTTGAAGATGAAGGACAATATATTGAAGGATATAGTGGACTATAACAACCCGACCCATTCCTTAATGATCCGGCAAAAGTATTCTCGTTTGATAATATCCCTCCTTCAAACTGGAGAGATAGAATCTATGAGATGCATGCCTAGTGTACAACTGAGCAGTTTCAGCCTAATATAACTATGCCTTTAGTAGCAGATAAGTTTTTGGCCAAATTTCATGGAAGGTTACGCCAATGGTGGATTGCTCTTGAGGATACAGACAGATGAAAATTAAACAAAGTCCAAATATTGACACTCTCATCATGTATGTCCATAATGAATTCCTTGGTTCTTGGGATCACTACACGACTCAAGCTTGTGAAGAATATCTCAGTATGAGATGCTTCTCATATAAAAGAAAATATCTGAAAACTCATTATGAAAGGGTGTCCAAAATATTTTACACCATCAATGGTATTGATGATGTTAATCTCAAACAGGCATTCCTAAGATCTCTTCCAGAGACTCTTGGGAAAAAAATATCCCGACTTCTGCAGCTCAAGAATCTTCCAATAAACAACACATCTCTGGGAGGTTTGTACCAGAACGTGTTAGTAGACCTGGAATAACTTTGTAACCAGAAAAGGTTTCTCAAGCAGATCAAAGAACAAAGCAAGAACCTCCGGTCAGCTTGTGATCGAAATGAACTACAAATCAAATATGGAAAAAGTAGTTCATGCACATGTAACAAAAAGGAGAGATTTCCAAAGAAGGACAAATTCTGAAAAAAAGGGAGAAAGAACTATTTCTCTAAAAAGAAAAAATGGAAAAAGAGAGGAAGCACAAAATCCTTTAGGTGTTATGTATGCAAAAAGAAGGGGCATTTTGCTAAAGAATGTCCAGATAGAGAAAAGAGTTCAAGACTCATTGAGAAGATTGCTAAAATTGAAGATATAAAAGGTGATGATCTTGAATAACTTTTTCTCCTTAATGATGAACTAGGTACAGATACCATTCTTGCTCCTGAGAAGACCTGACAGACACGTCTGACGAATCTAAAGATGATGTAATCTTATTCGACGAGGTATACACCTTCACCCATGCTGAGAGCTTTTTATGTTTATCTTCCCCCTCAACCAAGATCCATATCTTCCTAGGAGAAATGGGATAAGACAATTCCATTCATTGCATATTTTGATACAAAAGTTGCTTCATCTATTATGAAGCCCGATATCTTACCAAAAGATTACTGGAATTCTTGCTACAAGTTATTTCGGCTGCAAATGGTGATACTTTTGTTATTAATCTCATTAGTAAACCTATCAATATCCAACTCTTTCTAGGATACATGATAAAACATTAATTTTATGGATTAGAATTACCGGGAAAGGATCTTTTGATCAGATTTGATATCCTACATAATCTCAAAAGGGTATCTTGGAATAAGGAAGGTCTGAAACATAAAAATCATTTGTTTCCTTGGACCAGGACATTACTTCTTTGCCCAGTGGAGATACTATCTACAATGAAGAAAGAAATAGCTCATTCTTCTTGTGTGGAATCCCACACAGAATTCCTTAAAAAAGCTTGTATTCTCTATGGAAGAATCCAGATTTCTTTGTGTCTTTACAGTTTAAAAGAAATGAAGCTATCAATATTACGAAAGCAAGTCACAAAGGTATGAATCCAGATCTTTATGCCTTAGCCATAAAGGAAGTTGACCAGTTACAAATAGATGGGCTCATAGAAAACACCAAATCACAATGGGTTTGTGAGGCTCAACTCCTAAGATGTGCAAACTGGTTCTCTCAATGGAAGTTTGAAGCAAGACACATCAAAGGAAAAGATAAATTCCTTCCAGATTTCCTATCAAGAGCCCAAAAAACCATTTCTCCAATCTTTCCAGTCATATACAGTGTTAAACCAGAAGATTTCCCACCCCACACAAAGATAATATCCTGAACCATCTCCTTAAGAAAAGGGCTTTGTCGTGTCTACTGGCTTTCCAGAAAATCTATATCAGATTCTTTGTCCTAATCGAGGGTCCTTTTCTTGGATAGCCATTAAACCCTAATCTACCTTTCTTAACCATTTAAGGTGCAATAATGGTTTCATGTTTGAATTTTCAAAAGAAGCTTATTTGTTCTGTTGGTACTTTGTGGAAAGATGCCCATTTTGAATTTATTTTGACAAATGCAATCTTCTCTGATATTTAGCATACATCTCTAAGGGAAACAACAAAAGAAAGCATAAAGTTCTTTTTAGATGGTTGTGCCTCTTTGGAAATTTAAAATTTTGGCAAGAAAAGCTTCGTCCAGATGGAAGCAGCTTTAATGGAGTCCGTGAACAACAATACATTCTACTCATATTCGAGTGTAAAAGAAGTTTCACAATCCAAGAGGAGCAAATTGTTATCAATAGAGAGTATTTCTATACATTCTAGCATGACAAGAAATACACAAGTAGCCTCCCCAGCCTTGATTATCCCATATGTACTTTGAATAACATTGATATCAAGGAGGTCCTCAATGAAGTCCCAACAGCAAGCTGGTGCACAATACTCCCTGAGGATTATGCTATCCAAATAACTGATTGTTTGGATAAGTTATACTTCAAAACCATAGATACCCTTCCAGATGACACAGGACATCCCGATTACAGGCTCCATTGCAGAAGGCGTCCAAGGTTAAAAAAACCAGTCCTGGTTTTGACTACACTATTACTGATGACTCTGAAAGTGATTCTGATGATGACTCTGAAAGTGATTCTGATAATGACGACATGGAACCATCCCTTCTTTCGGTAGGGGGAAGGAGTATTAGAGACACTTCATGTAATAATTAAAGTAAAGAATAAAGTGTGATGTACGAAAAAG